>JBCEWC010004213.1:0-27894 GCA_038996855.1 Solanum aculeatissimum | reverse complement strand
CTAACCTTACTTAACCCCAAAAATCATGCCCAAGCCTTGTCCTAGCCACTGTCCAACTTCACGGGACAGTGGACGGCCTGTTAAGTGCTAAACAAACCGTTCAAGGTTCCATCAACCTACACTTGGCTTAAGGGTGGTTCCAAGACACCCCAAGCTCACCGTGACACCACAAAACACCCTAGACAGACCGTACAAAGTTTCATGGTCCGTGAAAATGTCCTTGGCCATTTTTCTGAGCCTATCTCCAATGGCTTCAGAATTTTATACAGTCTCACTGTTTAGGCCATATCCCCCTCATCCGATATCCAAATTGAGTGAAACTACTTGTCTTGCAAAGCTAACTCAAATATATTCAATTTGGTATATGGTATATCACATGGTTCATCCCACATCAAATGTTATGACTATTTGATGTTGACTATCAAAACTATCCCTCTAGGCCACTAACTAACCCAATTTGCATTCGACCACTTAAACTCAACCCGTGTCCATCAAAACTCAACCATGGCTTGTATTATATCATATAACTCTAACCATAAGTAGATTTCGATAATTTTTGGGTTGTTACAACCTTCACGGATCGTGAAGTCCTTCATGGACCGTGAAGGTGGTTGTGGAGGTGTCTTGGGTAGTGTCCTTGGATTCCCTGGTGTTTTGGTGGCTTTCCAAGCCAAGTGACCCTCCATGAATCACTTCACGGCTCACGGTCCCCTCCACTGGCCGTGAAAGTGATCGTCGAAGGGGCCTTGGCCTTGAACTTCATTGATTTTCCACCATGGACACCACCACGACTCATGGAAGCCACCAAGGACTGTGGTGTGGTACGTATAGGGGACCTTAGGCATTTTGCCTTGAGAAAACACTGTATCATATCTTGGGGGCATTTCACGAGCCGTGAAGAGCTTCATGAGTTGTGAAGCCTATTCTGCAGGTGTTTCGTTCAATTTTTGATTTCATTTCATTAAGGGTTCTTTGGTAATTTGGTTGACCTCCAAAGTCTTTATGACTTTTATACTAATCCTAAGACCTCTAAATATCCCTTAGTCATTCAATACACTTCATTTTCAAAAGATAAGTATCCAAAATATAAAAGTCTTAATTAAAGCATGAAAGTAAAGTGTATATTGTCCCCGAAGTGGAGGACTCACCAATAGTAGTCTTTAAATGTTTCGGCTAGCCACCTGAAGGAGGACGATGAATAGGAGCTCTGGTCCCTACATGGTTAGATCATGTAGGTAAAAAGTATGTGTTAGTACTTAGAATGTACTAAGTATGTGGGGTGCAATGCAATCAAAGAAACATAATCCATAATTACAATATGCATAACCATAACCAATGAGTATGGGATCAATATGACATGTTTGGTCAATGCGTAAGTCAAATCATGCATGGAAATAGTCAAGTTTGCATAACATAATATACATATATGGGAGAAGACCTTAACCGACATATATGACCAAGCGAGCTACTACTTGGAATTTTGATGTCTACCCCTCATTGAAAAAGGAGTGGTCTACTTGTCAAGATAAACTATACTTGACCTCATGTAATGGCCAAATTGACGTAGTTGGATCCACTAGTAAAATCCCATTTAGGGGAAAATAGCATGAACCTATGGTGGCACATAGTTAAGAGATAAAGACTTTATATAATGACCCCTTGGGTCGAGCCCCACCTTAAGTCTCTTTCGGTGCTAAGTCTAGTCCCACGGAGTACTTGACATAACCACAATTTAATCATAACTTGAATGACATGTAGAAGCATAACAACACGATAAGAGTAGCTGATTTACAAGCTTGACCCCTACAAGTGAGCATATACCTTGTATTAGAGGGTAAAACATTTCATAAACTTGACCTCTTCTAGTGAGCATTGCTTTACACATGAGGGTAGGACATACAACATACTTGACCCCTTCTAGTGAGCATTAGTTGTACATGAGGGTAAAACACTTGTCATACTTGACCCCTTCATGTAGACAATATTCATTCAATAGAGAGTGGAATATAGCAAAAGGGCTCAACATCTTACTTACAAATCATAAAAATCTTTCATGAGTTGAATGCATACTTAGGAGCCCATAATTTATCATATCATACTTGTCTTGCAATTCATGCAATAATGATCCATCAACATAAGATTCTTTGTCATGTTAATTTAGTCAAACATGGTGGGTATATGCACATATACTTAAAATCATGCAATTCAAAAGTATAAGTCATAGGGAAAGTAAATTCAACTCATTTGGAAATTACTCAAATCAACCTACCAACATTGTAGTAGAAAGCCGAATTTAGGTATCATAAAATCCATCTCATATTCACAATCCTTTATAGTTCACATAGTTCACATCATGCATTCCTCCAATAGTTATATATCAATCATGAAATATGCCTTCAATGGGTATTCATGCTTAACAATAATACTTGAAGAATCCAACTCAATCCATGTATATAATGCATAAAATAGACGATCATGGAGTGCATAATAATAACATCGTGTGCAAGATTTCTAAAATACTTTCATGTAGTTGGAGGAGATGGTTGGACTTATGGGGAGAAAGAGTTACCACAATCAAATCCACATACCTTGGTGCGATTTTTGGTGGAGGAAAATCTGATTTGAAGATGAAAAACCTGGAACCCTAGCTTGGTCTTCTTGCTTGCAACCTTGGAGGAGGCTTGAGAGTGTTTGGCACTTAGAAATATTTGGAGTGGAGGAGAATGGGTGGTTTAGGGTTGAAAAGGGTGATAAGAGGCCATTTGAGGGGTAAAACGATGGAGTTTAAGCTTTAATTAATAAGAAATGTTGAATTTTCCCTTTTAAAAATCTGACCGGACAAGACCACGAGACCCCGTTCACGGGTTGTGATCTATTCTACAAGTTGTAGAAAGAGGGTTTCATCTAGTAACACTTTGGTCTTTCAGGAACTCTTCCTTGATTTACATTCTATGACACGACCTATGGCTCGTAGAAGATTCTATGGGTCGTCTAATAAGTCATAGATCAAATTCTTGAAGAACCCCAATTTCACCAAGTTTGCCTCACTCTACGAACAACATTTATGACTCGTGAAATAATATACAACCCATAAAAACCCTCGTACAAAGTTGGTCCTAAAAAATTGAGCTACTGGAATTGCTCACGAACCACTATACGGCTTGTACCTCAACCTATGACTCATAAACCCCTTCGTAACAACTGGCACTTCAAAAAAAATTCAGGACTCTTTTCTTGGACTTTCATACTTCTCTTGAGTGGGGTCTTACAATATACATATACATGTTTGAAATAGGAGCATAAGTCTTTTCAAATCATAATCATGTACTTGGGCTTAAGATAAATCATACTTCATAATCATGCATACTTGGGCTTAAAGCCAAATAAAATCATAATCATACATGATTGGGCTCAAAGGCCAAATCATACTTCATTTCATACTATCACGCATAGGAATAGCTCATCCATACTTGTACATAGTGGTGTAAACACCTATGGGGCTTAAAGTCATATTATAGACATTATGTGATCACATTTCATATCATACCCATACTTGCCTTGAAATCATAGTCATAATCATAATGGGTATCAACCCACATCATAAATCTCATGAAAATAAAAACCTTGTTCATGCATGTTTATTCCATGAGGAATGAGAAAATAGTATGGGTACTTGAAATTCATACTTGAAACATCATAATAAGATGAAATTAGACTTAATTCATAAAGAAATCAATAATTGAAACATAGTGGAACTTACCCATGCATAAATTCATCATAAAAAGGGGCATACATATTTAATTCTCACAAAATCCATGTAAATTGAAATAATAAAACTTAAATCATGTTAAAATCATCAATTAAAATCAATCCATAACTTAATTTCATCAATTTAAAGCTAAATAACAAACTTTATTTGTAAATCACACTTAGAAATAATGAAACTAAAGAAATAGATTTTGGGGCTTCATGATTGGAAGGAAATCATGAATGAAACCACACATACCTTGATGAATTTAGGAAGATTAAAATGAACTAGACTTGAGCTTAAATCACCCTTGAATCCCTTATCTTGAATCTTCAAATCTTGGCTTGAATGGAGTTTTAGGAACTTATTTTCTAGTATTTAAGTGTTGGATGTTTTGGCAAAAGGGGCAAGTTGTGTCCCCAGTATGTCAGACCATATGAGATTGTTGAACGAGTGGGCAAGGTGGCTTATATATTAGAGTTGCTTTTGGATATGAGCTCTATTCATCTGGTGTTCCACGTTTCAATGCTAAGGAGATTGGTTGGTGATCCTAAGGAAATTGTGCCTTTGAAAGGTATCGCGATTGAGGAAAACTTGACTTATGAAGAAGTGTCGGTCGAGATCATGGATAGACAAGTAAAGCAGATTCACAATGCTTCGGTTATAGTTCTTTGAAGAAATCAACATGTGGAGAGCGCTACAAGGGAGGCGGAGTCTAACATGATGAAGCGATACCCCCACCTTTTCCAATCTACTCAAGCCTAAGGTACTAGGTTCTATCCATTTCCGAATGGTTCAAATTCCTTGTTTTGTTAAGTTTATGACATTGCATGCATACATGATTTGAATAATATTTTGACATGAGTTTTAAATGGCTTTCAAAATGATGAATGATGCATTATGTTTTGTGTCGGAATGGTTCTTGTCCTTCAAGCCTTGCTCTAGCCCATTCGAGGACAAATGTTCCCAAGGGGGAGATAATGTAACAACCCAAAAATTTCTGAAGATTGCAATACCGGTTGCGGGCTGAAGTGAGGATTTCTTTGTTAGTTTATGAATTTCCCGAGTCTCTCTTACATGACCGTCTTGGAAGGAATCGTGTTGATTAAGGTTTACTTGACATCTTGTGGATGTGCTGACTTAAATGGACACATCTCTTAATACGGGATGAAATGTGTGGTCCATGACCTATCTAATTGAATCTCTTTGAGTTATCTTCTAATCGCACTTGGTTTCACTCAATTCGAAGTTCGGATATGAAAGTTATGGCCTTCGGATTGCCCGTGCAGGGAAAAAACATTCAGGAAAAGGAAAGGAGGGTTTTGGATAAGTTAGTGGACCATGAGAGGGTCTACGAACCGTGTGGAGGTTCACGGCCTTGAGCCCGGTCCATGAAGTGTTCTGGTGAGCAGCCCAGGCCATAGACCCAGACTCCGCAACCAAGTGAGGCTCCACGGACTAGCTCACGGTCCGTATGAAGCCTCACGGACCGTGAGGCCTATCTGTGTGGTGGTCCAGAGAGTTTCCCCAGGGATTTTATTGGTTGATGGTCCAATTTTTGCCTTATGACATGACTCACGGACCGTGAGTCACTACACGATCTATGAAGTGTACCATCGACGACTGTGCCCAGGTTTTCTTCCTCGTTTCATTAATGGTTTAATTATAATTTTTGTTAATCCTAGGGATGTTTTAATTATTTTAAACTCTCCTAAACCCCTGATTAAACCCTATTAACCCTATTCCATTCAAATTGTTCCAATCTCTTCAAAGTTTCTCTCAAATTCTCTAAACCTCCATTGAAGACCAAACTTGAAAAATTGGGGGAAACTAGATTCTTCATCAAATTCTTCTTGCTCTTCTTGAATTACCAAGGTATGTGGGATTGATTCGTGTTTCTTATTTCAACTATGAAGATCCAAAATTCTTTTCTTCAATATTGATGAATTTTAGCCTTTTTGTAAATGGATCTTTTAATTTATGAGAGATCTAATTCAATTGAGTTATGGACTATACTTAAATGTTGATTTTAAGATGATTTAAATTCAATTGTCATTTTTTGCATTGAAATTAAGAAGACTTGAGTATGCATGGTCCCTTGAAAGCTTGTTTAGGCATAAGTAATGTAAATTGTGATTTTAAATTGAGATTTTCTCATGGATGTTAATTGAATTTTATATCATATTGTTGAATCAAGATTTAATATCTATTGCCCATGAATTCATCTCATCATTCATGACATATGCATACATGAAAGGCTTGATTTGATGAAACTCTTGTTAAGGGTTTGACCCTCTTGATATGGTTTGACTTGATTTTTTTAAGACATGGGAATTGACTAGAATGTGATCACATCTTTTCTTGATATGGATCTATGAGCATTTTTGGTGTTTATACCATTTTTTTATATTAGAATGAGTTACTCCTTTGCATTTGTCTATGGAAATGATTCTCTGAAATTCTTGTTGGAACTTGAAAGTTTTTTGAAATGTGATTCTGGGCTTGTAGCCATTTTGCATTGTTCTTGGAATTGAAAAGTTAAAATCTCTGTTTGAAAGCTTGTATATGTATATGTATTTACATGGAATAAAACTTACCACTGAGGGATTGGAGTCGGGATGGATTATCTCTAAGGATCCATACTCCTTTTCGTCAAACCATATGCCAACATGGGATTTCTCCCTTGATGGGATGACTTACTTTGTTACCCTTATTTATAGGGTACTTGGGATCTACCTGACAAGTAGTCCAATTCCAAGTAGTGGTTTGTTTGGTCTCTCTTGTTATCAATTGAGGTCACATCCCCGCTATGATATTTAGGTTTTCATTCATGCATCATGACACTTCATGGCATATTATTATGATATTATTCCCTTGCTTATATATATTTTCTCTATACATAAATGTGCCCTTGCCATCTAGTTTGTTTAGTAGGTTCATGATCATACACATTGCATGCCCGCATACTTAGTATATCTAATGTGCTAACCCATACTCTTCGTTTACATGATCTAACCATGTAGGGATCGGAGGCGATGTCCATCCACCATTGGACACTTAGTCGAGATCTTGGACTTGTTGTTAGTGGTGATCCCTATACTCCAAGGGTGATACCTACCTTCCTCTCTCTTTTGCTTTTTTTATTTTACTTGTCTTATGACTTGAGGGTAAGCCCAGGTTTTGTCGAGGCTGCCGTCTTACTCTTGTAGGGGCATTGTTGGACATATATCAAATTTTATTGTACGCCGTACTTTGTACTTGTTGAGAATTTATGACTTTCATGCTTTGCTATCATTATTTATGTTTGATTATGCTTCCGCTTATGCTATTATGATTTGTTGGACGAAAATGTGCTTATGTGGAAAGTCTGTAACCCTTCTTGCCCCCATAGCTTGAGTCATACTTACCCGCCCCTTAGAACGTAATTACAATGTGGTATGTGATTCATGCTAATCCCATTCCCGACAACATCCCCATAACTTGAGTCCAGAGCCCAGGAATACCTTAGACTTATATGTTGTTCATTATGCTATGCGTTTTCAAATAGATGATATGTGTGATGATGCTAAGATGGCTTGATCGAGGACTCTTGGGTTCTCTTTCGCCATGTCACATCTAGGCCTTATTCTCGGGTCGTGACATGTATGTAGAATTAATTCACATAATATTAACTCAGCATTCCCCCACTAATGCAAAGATAGAAAGTAAGAACAAAATTTGGGTAAAAGGAAGGAACATCTACTTAAGTGTCAATATCTTTCGATTTGAATTAAAATATAGTGAAATGAGGCAACAACTAATATCCAAAAAGTGAAGTACTCTTGAACTGAATGGATATAAGTTGAGACCCCAATAACATATACCATATCCTTAATTTTTTTAAGCAATCCCCGCGATACAAACAAAGTGCTTTTATGATCATGCGCACACACCTCAGTTCTTATGAGTGCTCTAGAAATACGACTCAAGTCTTTCATAAAAGGAGACCACACCTTTACACTCACTTATATGATTCCATCAAGTCTATATCAAGTAGGCCACCTTAAGGCTATAAAATCATTAAGAAAAAAATAGTTTCAACCTTATAAAACACTGTCTCACGCCATAGGGATATAAAATATGGTGTATATTGAGGCCTAATAGGTCCACCACACTACCTCAATCAATGGGCTTCAGCCCCATCCCCCTCGACATTTCAAGGATCATTTTCCTTGTTAAACATTGGTCAAAGAATCAACCAAATTTCTTTCGGACCTTACATATTCTTAGGAAATAACATCCAGTTTCAAAAACTGTTTAACTACACTATTTCTTATGTGAATATGTCTCTTTTTTCATTGTATACAATATTTTTGACAATTCCAATTGTTGCATGTAAATCACAATGAAGAGAGACCAGTGAAGCTCATCTTCCCCATAATGACATATCTGCCAAGAGATTATTTAGCCACTCAGCTTCTTGCCTTGCCAACTCGAGAGCAATGAATTCAGATTCCATAGTAGATATTGATATACAAGTTTTTTAGAAGACTTCCATGAAATAGCACTTGCACCCAAAGTAAACACATAGACATTAGTGGAGCTAATTTCATCATTATCAGTTACCCAACTTGCATCATAAAATCCTTCTAAGTTAGCAGAAAATTTATTAAAATATAAACACCAATACATAGTACCTCTCAAATACCATAGCAAATGATGAGGAGCATTTCAGTGTTCACTAATAGGATTATGAGTATATCTACTCAATCTTCTAACAACATAAGCTATATCAGGCCGAGTATAATTCATAAAAAATATCACACTCTCAATATTTTTAGCATATTCAGTCTGAGAAACACTAGATTCTTTATTCTTTATCAAGTGTATGCTAGGATCATAACTGGAACAACATCAAAATAATTAATTTTTTTCAACATCTTTTCAATGTAATTAGATTGACATAAAGAGAAACCATTAATACTTCTTTTGATTTTAATCCCCAAAATCACATTTGCTTCTCCAAGGTCTTTCATTTCAAACTTAAAAGACAAAACGTCCTTAGTCTCATTAATAACATTCATATTAGCATGTCCTCTACATACAAACATATGATCACACAATCTGAACCTATCATTTTAGAATAAACACAAGTATCAGATGAATTGATAATAAAGTTATTATTCACTAATGTAGTGTTAAACTTTTCATACCATTGTTAGGTGCTTATTTTAATCCATACAAGGACTTTCTCAATTTGCATAATTTGTCCTCTTGTCCCGGGACCACAAAACTCTTGGGTTGAGTCATATATATCTCTTCCTCTAAATCACCATTTAAAAATATTATTTTCACATCCATTTGGTAAACCACTAAACTATGAATAGCGGCTAATGCAATAAGAGTTCTAATGGTCGCTATTTTAGTCACAAGAGAATAAGTATCAAAATAATCATTACCTTTCTTTTGGTTAAAACCCCTAACGACAAGTCTAGCCTTATATTTATCAATTGTACCATCAGGTCTCAATTTCTTCTTAAATATCCACTTGCTACTTATGGGTTTATAACCTTTAGGAAAATCGTGCAAGTCCCAAGTGTGATTAGAAACTATATAGTTTAATTCACTTTTAATAGCCTCTTTTCAAAACATCACATCTATTGATCTCATTGCTTCATCATAATTCTTAGGGTTCTCTTCTATTAAGTGGATAGACACTAATTCATCATTTAAGACATCAATATCAAAATTTTTAGTCAAGAAGGTAGTAATGAAATCAGGACCAAAGCTAGTCTCAATTCTACATCTTTTACTTTTTTTAAGTTCATTTTTACGCTCATTAGAAATAACATCAAAAGAAGGAATAATATGAGAATTGATAGACATTGATGTAGGCAGATTATTTTGCACATCACTAGACACATTATAATTCAAAGGAAAAATATGTTCAAAAAAATTTTGCATCTCTAGATTTACAAATAGTATGGTCATTCAAAGACATAAATCTATAAGTAGCACTATTTTGAGCATAGCCAATAAAGACAGTATCATACATCTTAGAACCTACATTTAGTCGTTTAAAATCAGGTAAACCAACCTTGGCCAAATGCACCCACACTTTAAGAAATTTCAAGTTAGGGGTATATCCTTTCCACAATTCACATGTAGTCTAACTTCTTATGTGCGACTCAAATGGATCCATACCAATGCTAGCATGGAAACTATTGTTATAGGAAAACTCAATGAGCAGTAGATGATCATCCCAATTTTCTTTGAACTCCAACACACAAGCCCTTAACATATCCTCCAAGGTTTTAATTATTCTCTCGGCTTGCCCATCGTTTTGAGGATGGAATGCGGTGCTTAATTTAATTCTAGTTCCAAGCCCTTTTTGAAATGATCTCCAAAAGTGAGAAGTAAATTGGGTACCATAATCTGATATGATAGACCTCGGTACGCCATGCAATCTCACCAACGCTCGAATATAAAATTTACCATAATCCTCGGCACTATAAGTAGCCTTGACCGATAAGAAGTGAGCCAACTTGGTCATTTGATCCACCACAACCCAAATAGAATCAAACTATTTCTGAGTACGGGGCCACCCAACCAAGAAATCCATATTCATGTCCTCCCACTTCCAAGTAGGAATCTCAATGTCTTGGACCAAACCACCGGGCCTTTGATGTTCAACCTTCACCTGTTGGTAATTTGAATATTCTGACACAAACTTGGATATGTCCTTCTTCATGCCATGCCACCAATAGACCTCTCTCAAGTCCCGATGCATCTTAGTAGATCCCGAATGAATAGAATATTAAGAATTATGAGTTTCACTCATGATGACCTCTCTTTGGCCATCGACATCCGAAACATACAACTGGTTTTGATACCATAGCACACCATCTCCCCCTTGGGAGAAGACCTCTATTTTATTTTTGGACACTAACTTCTTCAACTCTACCAAGGAAGGATTCAAATCCTATTTCTCTTTCACATCAACAATCATGGAAGATTTGGACCCATTTTGAACAAAAATACTGCCATCGTTAGAGTCGGCCAATCTGACACCCAACCTAGCCAAATGGTGCACCCCTCTTACCATTTCCTTTTTCTCCTCATCAACGTGCGACACACTTCCCATGGATAGCCTACTAAGAGCATCCACCACAACATTCGCCTTACTTGAGTGATAAAGAACGCTCATATCATAGTCCTTGAGTAGTTTCAACCACCTCCTTTGCCTCAACTTAAGATCCCTTTGTGTGAACACATATTGTAAACTTTTATGATCGGTGAAAATATCAACGTGAACCCCATACAAGTAATGTCTCTAAATCTTTAAAGCAAATACCACCGCCGCCAACTCAAGATCATGGGAAAGATAATTTTGCTCATGGACCTTCAATTGCTGGGATGCATAAGCTATCACCTTACACTGTTGCATAAGCACACACCCTAACCCAATTTGCAGGGCATCACAATACACCACAAATCCCTCTAGTCCATTTGGCAAAGTTAAGACGGGGGCCGATGTAAGACGATCATTCAAAGTCTGAAAGCTTTTCTCACACTCATTCGACCACACAAACTTAGCCTTCTTTTGGATCAACTTAGTCAACGGGGACGCAATAGAAGAGAATCCATCAACAAACCTTCGATAATAACCGACCAACCCAAGGAAACTTCGGATATCAGAAGGAATCAACGATCTAGGCCAATTCTTTATGACTTTGGTTTTCTTAGGATCAACTTTAATACCATCGTTGGACACCACATGACCAAGAAAAATGACTTCCCCTAACCAAAACTCACACTTGCTAAATTTGGCATACAATTATTTTTCCCTTAAGGTTTGAAGTACCAACCTCAAATGGTCCATATGCTCCTGCTCATTCCAGGAGTAAATCAAGATATCATCGATAAAAACCACCACAAAGTTATCAAGAAATGACTCAAACACCCGATTCATGAGATCCATAAACACCATCGGGGCATTGGTCAAATCGAACGACATCACCATAAATTCAAAATTTCCATAACGAGTTCGGAAGGTTGTCTTGGGAATATCACACTCCCATACCTTTAACTGATGGAAGCCCGAACAGAGATCTATCTTTGAGAAATGTATAGCTCCTTGAAGTTGATCAAACAAGTCATCAATTTTGGGCAATGGATAGTTATTCTCTATAGTCACCTTGTTCAACTTTCGATAGTCAATGCACATTCGGAGCGACCCATCCTTCTTTTTCACAAACAACACAGGAGCACCCCACGGTGAGATGTTTGGACTAATATAACCTTTCTCTAACAAATCTTTTAACTGATCCTTCAACTCCTTTAGTTCATTCAGAGCCATACGATAATGAGGAATGGAAATAGGTTGAGTATCCGAAAGGAGATCTATGCCAAAATCCGCTTCTTTATCAAGAGGAATACCAGGTAAGTCCTCGGGAAACACATTAGGAAATTCATCAACCACCGAAACCGATTCAAGGGAAGGAGACTCAACCTCCACATCTCTAACCCTCAAAGTGTGGTATATGCATCCCTTACAAATCATTCTCCGGGCCTTATGGTAGGAAATAAACCGATCTCTAACCACGGAATCACTACCCTTCCATTCCAAAACAGGTTCGTTAGGAACCTGGAACCTGACTTGCCTAATCCTATAATTGATCGAGGCATACGATGTATGCAACCAATCTATCCCAAGAATAATATTAAAATCATACATCTCCAACTCCACAAGGTCACCGAGAAAGACTTTATGCAAAATGGAAACTGGATAACCCCGATACACCTTACGGGAAACAACAGACTCACTTACAAGAGTATAAACTGAGTAAGGTTCCCTCAACGTCTCAGGACTCAAATCAAATTTAATAGCCAACAGAGGAATCACAAAAGATAAATTTGCACCTGGATCAAGTAAAGCATAAGCATCAAAATCAAAGACGTTTAACATACCAGTCACCATATCCAAAGCTCCATCCACCTACTATCGGGCATGAAGGGCATAAAACCTATTATTTCTGGGGGCACCACCAACTTGAGATTTTGGCTGTCCTTGGCCACATGGAGCCACCTGATCTTTCTTTGAGTTCCTCGGGCAATCAAGGACCTTGTGGTTCATACTTCCACACTTGAAGCAAGCACCCGAAACCTTCCTACATTCACCCAAATGGTTCCCTTAACACTAGCCACAATCGGGAGGTCGTGTACCACCCCCAACTTATTCCTTAGGAGGAGGCACTCTTGGGTTATCAAACTTCATATTCGAACCTTGGCCCTGTTGGAAACGACCAATTCCACCACCACTCCTAGAGTTGGAGAACCCACCATCAAACCGAGCCCTTTTGGAGTCGTTCACCCTTCTCTCCTTGAGTTTCTCTCCCTCAATCTGTTCAACATAAGTCATGAGTCTGGAGATGTCCATTTCCTGAATGAGCATAGTTGTGCGACATTCCTTTACCACTAAATCAGAAACTCCAGAAATAAACTTGTGCATCCTTGCATGAGGATCCGCCACTAGAGAGGGAGCATACTTCAAGAGCTTGGTGAACTTAAGGGAATAGTCCCTCACAGACATGTTTCCTTGATTGAGATTAATAAATTCAGTCATCTGAGCTTTCCGAAGTTCAAGAGGAAAGAAACGGTCCAGAAAAGCAGACTTGAATTCTTTCCAATCAACCTTAATATCTGTGACCCTCTCAACCAACCACTGGTTATACCACACCTGGGCTACATCTTTCAATTGATAAGAAGTCAACTCAGCCTTCTCCTCAGAACTGACACCCATAACAGTCAACACCTTCGTGAGCTCATCGATAAACTCCTGGGCATCCTCATCGACCTTCGAACCAAAGAACTCCGGAGGATTCATCTGGGTGAAGTCTCTCACCCTAGAGGCTGGAGTACCACCATATGTAGAGTTAGCTGGATGAGCTTGATTAGCCACTACCTGGGCCAGCATAGTAACCACGTTCCAAAACTCAGCATGAGTCACTTGTTCTTCCACAGGCTCACGGGGGGCTTGTTCCTCATAGACCGGAGCCTGTCTGGGGAGGGGAGCTTTTTGGGGAGGCATCTTCTAAAATTGTAACAAAAACACCAACGTTTGAGGAAACCTTACAAAACAGTTGACGGCACGACATAAGGAACAATGAAGTGACACAATTCCTAGAACGTCGTCATAACCCCTTGTTCATAGGTATGACGTGCATCACACCCATGAAAAAAACTCTAATTGACATGACATGTTGGACTCCGAGGATCATTATAAACCTAGGGCTCCGATACCATCTTTGTCACGCCCCGAGAATATGGCCTAGATGTGACATGACGAAAGAGAACCCGAGAGTCCTCGATCAAGCCATCTTAGCATCATCACACACATCATTAGTTCGGAAGCACATAACATAATGAACAACACATAAGTCTAAGGAATTTTGGGGCTTTGGACTCAAGCTATGGGGATGTTACCGAAAATGAGATGAACATGAATCACATAGCACATCGCAATTACGTTCTAAGGGGCGGGTAAGTATGACTCAAGCTATGGGGGCAAGAAAGATTAGGGACTTTCCATATAAGCACATTCTCGTCCAACAAATCATAATAGCATAAGCGAAAGCATAATCAAACATAAGTAACGATAGCAAAGCATGAAAGTTATAACATCTCAACAAACACATAGTACGGTGTATAATAGAATTCGATACATGTCCAACAATGACCCTACCAGAGTAAGACGGGGTCCTCGACACAACTCGGGCTCACCCTCAAGTCGTAAGATAAGTAAAATGAAACAAAAGTATAAGATAGAGGAAGATGGGTATCTCCCTTGGAGTATAGGGCTCACCACTAACAAAAAGTCCAAGATCTCGACTAAGCGTCCAACAGTGGATGAACTTCGCCTCTGGTCCCTACATAGTTAGATCATGTAGATGAAGAGTATGGGTTAGCACATTAGATGCACTAAGTATGCGGGCATGCAATATGTATGATCATGAACCTACTAAACAAACTAGATGGGAAGGGCACATATATGTACAAAGAGAATATATATAAGTAAGGGAATAATATCGTAACAATATGCCATGAAGTGCCATGATGCATGAATGCAAATCTACATATCATAGCAAGGATGAAGAGAGACCAAGAGAGCCACTACTTGGAATCGAAATACTTGCCAGGTAGATCCCAAGCACCCTATAAATAGGGGTAACAAAGAAATTCATCCCATCAAGGGAGAAATCTCATGTTGGCACATGGTTTGACGGAAAGGAGTATGGACCCTTGGAAATAGTTTATCCCGACTCCAATCCCTTGGTGCTAAGTCTCATCCCACGAGAATACATATACATATACAAGCTTTCAAACAGAGATCTTAGCTTTTCAATTCCAAGAACAATGCAAAATGACTACAAGCCCAGAATCACATTTTCAAAACCTTTCAAGTCCAAACTAGAATTTCCGAGAATCATTTCCATAGATAAATGCAAAGGAGTAGCTCATTCTAACATAATAATATGGTGTAAACACTCAAAATGCTCATAGAACCATATCAATACAAGATGTGATCACATTCTAGTCAATTCCCATGTCTTACCAAAAATCAAGTCAAAGCATATCAAGAGGGCCAAGCCCTTAACAAGAGTTTCATCAAATCATTTCATGTATGCATATGTCATGAATGATGAGATAAATGCATGGTCAATAGAGATTAAATCTTGATTCAACAATACGATATGAAATTTAATTGAAATCCATGAGAAAATCCCAATTTAAAATCACAATTTACATTACCTATGTCTAAATAAACTTTCAAGGGACCATGCATACTCAAATCTTTATAATTTCAATGCAAAACATGATAATTGAATTTAAATCATCTTAAAATCAACATTTAAGTACAACCCATAACTCAATTGAATTAAATCTCTCATAAATTAAAAGACCCATTTACAAGAAGACTAAAATTCATCAATATTGAAGAAAAGAATTTTGAGTCTTCATGGTTGAAAGGAGAACGAAGAATCAATCCCACATGATAATTCAAGAAGAGCAAAAAGAATTTGATGAAGAATCTAGTTTCCCCCAATTTTTCAAGCTTGGTCTTCAATGGAGGTTGAGAGAATTTGAGAGAAAATTTGAAGAGATTGGAACAATTTGAATGGAATAGGGTGAATAGGGTTTAATCAGGGGTTTTAGGAGAGTTTAAAATAATTAAAATGGCCCTAGGATTAACTAAAATTACAATTAAACCATTAATAAAACAAGGAAGAAAAACTGGGCATAGTCGTTGACGGTAAACTACACGAACCATGTAGTGACTCACGGTCCGTGAGCTATGTCGTGAGGAAACACTTGGACCATCAACCAATAAAATCCCTGGGACAACTCTCTGGACCAGCACACGGACAGGCCTCACGGGCCATGAGGCTTCACACGGACCGTGAGCTAGTCCGTGGAGCCTCACTTGGTTCCGGAGTCTGGGTCCATGACCTGAGCTGCTCACTGGAACACTTCACGGACCGGGCTCACAAGTCGTGAACCTCCACACAGTCGTGGACCCTTTCGTGGTTCACTGCCTTAGCCAAAACCCTCCTTTCCTTTTCCCAAATGTTTTTCCCTGCACGGGCAGTCTCACTGTGAAGGCCATAACTTCCACATCCGAACTCCGAATTGAGTTAAACCAAGTGCGTTGAGAAGATAACTCCAAGAGTTTCAATTTGATAGGTTGTGTCCCGCACATTTCATTTCGTACCAAGAGATGTGGTCATTTAAGTCAGCACATCCACAAGACGTCAAGAAAAACTTAACCAACACGATTCCTTCCAAGACGGTCATACAAGAGAGACTCGGGAAATTCATAAACTAACCAAGACATCCTCACTTCAGCCCGCAACCGGTATCGCAAGCTTCGGAAATTTTCAGGTTGTTACAATACATTCATTAGTGTAATGCAAAGGAAAACGAAGATAAAGTAAAATACGTTACAAAGGAAAAAACATTTCTGTTCCAAAACAATTAGGAGAGTTTTGAAGAATGTGATGTAATGACTTTAATTTTATTGTCATTTAAATTCAAAATACGTTTCTCGAAATTTAATCTTTTCTTTACAATAACTCCTTTTGAAAAATCCTATATAAGTAGGCTTTTGTGAACATTATACAAGACACCAACCAAAAGAGAAAAACAAATTAACTTCCTCCTTTCTTCTTCTTGAATATTTTTTGGGCAACCTCCAAACTTTCAGCGACGAGTACATGTGTTTCAGAGTAACTGTGGAGTCTTGGGGAGCGAGCGGTTAGAGAGATTTGCACCGGAGTCGGGCCGAAATCGTTTTCAAGGCAATGGTTTGCCACGACACAGTGTTTGTGATAAGTTATTTAGTTTTAGTCTAATATCAATATTGTAGTATTTTTCCAACACGTCTCATTTTAGTTGTCAGGTAAACTAAAATAGTTGTCAGTTTGGATAATCAAGAGAGAATTAATTGTGTTTTTTTTCCAACTTTGTCCTTAACATTAATTATTCTAGAATTAAAAGGTGCATATATAAATAAAAGTTTAATTATTTTTAAGAGATATATTCGTCAATCAACATTTCTGATTAATTTTTTCTTAAAAGTTATGTCCAACCTTTGTCATGACAACTAAAATGAGAGTATATTCTTTCCATTTTACCTATAGGAGTAATTATTCATGGAAGTAATTAAGCGATGACTAATTTAGCATAAATAATTTAAGTGATTCTTAGACTAACTCATATCCGTTGCTTCAAATCTTTACTGTACTGCCACCATTGCATCTATTATCACCATACTTTTCATTAAATAAAGACAAATTAAAGAGAGATGATTAAAGAAATTCAATGGAGGTAAGATGGTAAAAGTACGTAGTATCTTAAGAGAGTAATAAAGAAACTTAATTATGGTCAAGGGAGCCTTCATGTCATCACTAATCTGGATTTAGAGATATTAACCACTCCTCACCTAATATGCCACCCAAATCGTTCATTCATTAACAAATCAATAATAGAATCATGGTAGACCAAGCTAATTTGTTTTTCTATACCTAAACATCCCTCTAATTTTGGCATTAATTATCCTATCATGTTCCAAAATTTATCTTAACCAGAACATTATAAATCACATTTTTCCCTATCTTAAACAAAATGGTTGAGAGCATTCTTCCCCCTACCTCCAACCCAACCTGGCGTCTAACACTTCTGAAATAAAAGTAAGAGCTTAATTATGTCTAACATGTGAAAAAAAGTTGACACTATATCTTTATCTTTTGGTAAATAAAAGAAATTTAATTAATGACCCAAAAACAACAATTACAAAATCAAATTGTCACAAATATTGAATTAATGACCCATAATTTAGAGGGAATCTTAGTTCGCAACACTTAGGTGGAGAAGTTAGTCCCATGTGGCTTGTCATATCACTAAAATTTTGGACTATTAACTCTTAATTAGGGTATTCGTTGTCTCTTGGGGTAACAACATAGTAATTTTTTATCTAAAATGTAACGAAAGATATAAGTGATGTATTTCGTATAACTCAAAAACTTTTAAAACATTTTTTGATATATATAATTAAAAAACTGAGGAGCTTTTTGTTCAAGAATATAATCCCTTTATTCCGGAATATTTATTCATTTTATTCTGGAATCCTTGTCTTGCCATTAATATATAGTTGTATTTATGGAATTCTGGAAAACACTTCAAGATGTGTTTTCACTTTTTTCATTTCACTTTTTACTAGAGTATCACTTTATTTTTAAATATTACGCAAACTTTTTATTTTTACAAAAATCACCCCATTTATTTGTTTTTCAAAATGTAGGATTTAAAGTGGTGTAGATTTGCACTGATTTATTAACATTTGATTTTGCTTCATAATTTTCCAGCTTAGATTGTTTCAAATTTCAATAGTGAAAAAAAGTGTGGTTTATTGATGATGTTAGAGGAGACGGAAACATGACTCCATGTGGTTGATTTCAATGTTTAATAGTAATGTTGTTTACCTTTTGTATTATAGTGGAATTGTAAAAGTTTGGTTGAGTAATTCATCAAAAACATAAGTATAATTAAATATGTTGTAAAAGAATATATATCTCAGAATAAATAGTCACATAATTTGATAAATTAGATAGCATATACGAATATTACTGCATACTTTTATAAATATTTTTTATTTTATTTGAAATTTTTGAAGTTGAAGATTGACCTGTGTTAGGTTATAACTTTTATAAATAATACTTTTTTTGTTTGAATCTGTTTTTCCTAAGAAAAATAAATTATAATTTAAATATAAAGTATAATTAAATATGATCATTGATGAACCATCTTTACATGGAAGCATTCGCTATTAAGAACTTCTTCTTTTTCTTGTTTGATGATAAATGCCACCATTCCTGTTTTAAGATTAGCTTTTTGTTGCTATGATGAAACTTCCTAAATAAAGGGACCAAATAACAAGCGATATTCTATATATGGAAATAAATATATTCAAGTTATCTTAAAACAGAAAGAAGTTTGGAAGGTTTAGGATATATACTTTTTCTTTTTACTTTTTGGATAAACTTGAGGATTCCTTCCTAATGAATGTAATCCTTTTCTGTCACCAAAAATTATAAGGTTGCTTTCTTTCAATTTATATCACTTATTCTTTTATATTTAATTTTAAAAATAATTTAATTTTAAAATATTTATTTTATTTTTTTAAAATATTTTATAACCATATAAATATTTATAATTTATTTTAAATTATATATTTCAATTTTTTCTTAAATTTTGAGTCAAATCAAATTATATAACATGAATTTGAACTAATCACTACTATTACACAAAGTTGATACTTGTATTATTTTTTCTAGCTAATACACACTCTACTAAACGACCCCTTAGTTTGATTGAAAGGAGACAACCTTGATCACCCTTTTTTGCTTTTATACCATCTATATTATGTATTTCCATATCTTAAATATTATCCATCACTCATGAATTTTTAATCTTACGGAGTAATTTACGTGGGCAATTTAGTAAATTTGGCAAAAGCATGACTTTGAAGTAACTTGACCATCTTGCTTTAGCTGAACTACCAAGAATGTAGTTCCACTTACTCCATATATCCCAATTGTTCATCATTTAACAAACCTTGAAAGTTCTTTCTCACCAAACGCACTTTGCTAATCCTCAAAAAAATAATAATTTACTATAGAGCATAAAAACCACCTATGAACTTAGACTTCTCCACCACAATATTGAAGAAAAAAAAATTAGTAACTTCATGGCTAAAAGTCATCAATTACTAGTTTCTGTTCCAGCAGGAAGTGCTCCTATTTGGGATATCAAATGTAGCTTTCATTCCCTTATTGTACTTTTAATCGTCTCCCTCGTAGCTGGAGTAGTTTACTTGACCGGAGAGAGTGGACAGTTATTGTTTGAAGATAATAGTAGTAATTCGGGTAGGGGAAAGGAAAATGAGTCGCTAACGTTGTCATCTTCAAATAATAAGTGTAATTGGTTTACAGGGAAGTGGGTTTTTGATAACAAGTCGTACCCTCTATACAAGGAACAAGATTGCAAGTTCATGTCTGATCAGTTAGCTTGCCAAAAGTTTGGAAGAAAGGACTTGGACTACCAACATTGGAGGTGGCAACCTCATCAGTGTGATATCCCAAGGTTTTTTTCCTTCATATCTTTTAATTATTATGCATAATAGAAACGACTTCCTTTTTCATGTCATTACATAATTCACCTAAAGAAAAATAAAGGAGGTTACGATAGATTGACAAATCAAAAATAAAATTAAAGTAGATTAATTATGAAGGGAGAATCATATAATCAATTCGACTCCTACTAGTAATATTTTGTATAAAGAATATTCATAGGTTGTAATAGGTAATCTGTCTTATTATCCAGGTTACTATTCATGCTCTTCATTCTTCCACTAGTTATCTTTTAAGACTTGATAGTGTAAAAGTTCTTATACATACTTTTAGTGTATAAAAGTAATTAATAGTTGAGAAGTAGGGAAAACATACATATGGGAGTGGCACTAAGAACTTAACTATGACTTATATAAAAGACTTTGTGAAGTGGACGAGCTATAGTTTTATTTTTATGTTTGGTTTTATCTCTTTAAATATATATGCCAGTGACCACGATATGTATTCTTTTGGGGAATTTTGCTGAAGATTCACGGTTTACTTTTTCTGATAGTATACATGAACTATATACTATTTTATGCATATTATACATGGTTTATATATGTATATTAAAATGTTTTGGCTATTTTTAGTTTACACGGTTAGGTGAGAAACTATTTATAGGTTAATTCTTCTTCTTTTTCCTCTTTGGTATTTTTGGATATAGTATATTTGAGCTTTGGGTGGAATGTTTTTCGTCTTAAAAAAGGTTCAATGCCACGGCATTGTTGGAGAAATTGAGGAATAAAAGACTTGTGTTCGTGGGAGATTCACTTAACAGAGGCCAGTGGGTTTCCATGGTTTGCTTGATAGATACAGCAGTTCAATCTTCCCTTAAATCCATGCACTACAGATACAATGCTTCCTTGATCATTTTCAAGGTTAAAGTAAGTCCAAACAAAATTTCATTCTTCTCAAGTACTCCCTCCGTCCCAATGTATATCATTAATTTTCTTTTTATTCAATTCACACAAGTCTATATTTAAGCCGTAGCTAACGCAATTCACACAAGTCTATATTTAAGCGGTAGCTAACGCGTTAAGTATCCCGCCTGGAGAATACTAACAATTTAACTTTAAAATGCTTAGTTTAACCCAAATAAATGATTTATATTCACACGAAAATATGTGACTTATTTTAGATTGTAAATTTTAAAAAAAATTCTTTCTTTTTAAATTTTCATATCAAGTCAAATTACATCACATATTGAGATCGAGAGTTGCAAGTTTCACTTTCTTTGTTTTGTTAGGTTAATAACTCATAGTATGTCATGTATTTTTGGTAGATGATCAATAACATCCTTTTTGCTGTCGGGAGTCAACATCCTTGTTCTCCAAGGGAAAGTTGAAATTTATAAGAATGATACTGAAATTTATTAGGCAATTACATAAATGAACTTAATGTTTAGCCCCAATTATTAGAAAAAATAAGCTTAAGATTAATACTTAATTTGTTTGTCCTATAAGTCTTACGTGTCACATGTTAAACTTGTTGATCTGACAATTTCTGTTAGAGCAATATTTAACCTTAATTTTTCAAAGCAGAGACTTCTCAGTAAATTAGGATGGAAGTCCTATCAAATGATTTTTACTTTGGGTTCCAGAAGACAGAGATACCATCAGAGTAGTTTAATAGTCAGATGTCTTACTTGGCTTGGCTGCAAAGTAAACTTGAAATATCTGAATTTGAGGTAGAATTATCTACTAATAAAGAATTGTTATATGCGTGTGTGCAAGTTTTGACCGTAACTTTTGCATTGACTTTGTATTTTCTCCATTTCAACTTATTTTTCTTATTTATTTATTTTAGTTTGTTTAAAAAAAAAATTTAATAATATTTTAATTATAGTTTTCCATCAGATGTTTAAAATTAAAAATATTTTTATATATTTAATTTAATATTATAAAGTTTAATTTTTTTATTTTTTAAAACTTTTTACTAAATCAAAAGTTGAGATAAATAAATTGAAACCGAAGAAATCAATAGTTTAGTACATTGTTTGAACATAGAAAAGAAAAAATGATTAAGATTAATTAACTATGTGATTATCCAATTCATTAGACATGAGTTGGATATCTGACTTTTAAAAATGTATGTGCAGATGGATGATATGGATATCCATATTATCAGTACTTATTTGTCTGCTGATTTTTTTTTCATGAGATTTTGTTTTATCAGAGTTACGATTATTTTATTTCTTAGCTTGTGTTTTTATTTGATTATTTTTGGAATCATGGATAATTTGAATATTCATATTATTTATTTATTAATAATAGTTGAATCAAATATTTCTTTTGTTTAACTTATTTATATTTGATCCGTCTCTCATTTGTGACTCCTACGAAAAGGTAACCAACCATCCACAATAATTGAGATCATGGTACGTCAATATTAACATATTCAATATAATTTTACAGTGATTGAGATGGATAACCTAGAAAAACAACAAATTATATTAATAACATAATTTTTTATTTTTTTTTACACTGTCCGGGTATATAAGTGAAACCTTTTGTATGAAGGGTGCTCTTAACGATGTTATGGAAATGCAGGATTATAATGCAACAATAGAGTTCTACTGGGAGCCATTGTTAGTGGAATCAAACTCAGATGACCCGGTGCATCACCGTCTACCAGAGCGAATTGTTAGAGCCAATTCCATTGAAAAGCATGGTAGCCGTTGGACTAATGCTGATTTTATTGTCTTCAATACTTACCTTTGGTGGAGACGCCCCCATATCAAAATCCTGTGAGTATAATATTCAAAACTTAGCACGCATCGTATTCATAACAAAAAAGTCAAACATACTCTTCTTAAACTATGTGAAATGGAATAGTAGTTAGCAGTTTGGTTAAAAAAAATGTCATTTGTATTAGTAGTTTGATCCAAAAATATTCTTTTTATTATTTAATGACTCAAAAATACTCCTACTTCTTATCCCAATTTATGTTGTCATTTTTCATTTTTTGAGAGTCAAACAATTTAAGTTTGACCAAGAATTTTCCTAAGGAATCTTTATATTTTTAGAAATGAAATTTATATATTTGTAAATTAGGTGAAAAGTACTATAAGTCAAAATAATTGACAATTCAAAATATTTAAAAGATATATAAAAAAATTTACATTAAAAAAATAGACTTGTTTGAATCTCAAAATTCAAAAAGTGTCAGATAAATTAGAATAGAGGGAGTAATATTTTAAAAAATATATATTTTATTATTCCTAATAAAAATATTACTATTAACGAACTCAATTATTGTTCCTTTTTCTTTTAAAATCAATTTAACTGATAAATAAGTCAAAGTAAACTTTTTTTTTTCTTAATCTTATTTAAACAATCAAAATACCATGTACCTTTTTAACTGATAACATAGGTTATATATAAGATCATAATAACCCCGTCATTGTTTTCATTCAGATAATGATAAATTTTTTTGAAAAAATAGAAAATATTTTTATTTCCTAATCTATTCTGAAATAAAGTAGAATAAGCATTTTCTAATTTAAAACATTATCGTTAGAAAAGAATGTTTACAAAGAAAAAATATACATACATCAATTTGAAAAAAACAGTTTGACTCATCAAGTAATAATAAAGATATTTGTAAATCAAATTATTAACTGGTAATATTTTTGTTTAATTTCACATACTTAGAGGACATTGTTGACCATTTTTTATAATAGTGCAAATGTTATTTTATCAAGCAATCTGTAATAAAAATTTAGCAGTCCATGACAAAAATTTACTGCCTTTTTATAATAATCTATTATTATTCATCTTAGGTGGGGTTCATTTGAGAAGTCTGATGGAATTTACAAAGAAGTAAAAATGTTACGTAGCTACGAAATGGCTTTAAAGGCTTGGGCTGATTGGTTGGAAATCCATGTCAATCGCACCAAAACCCAATTGTTCTTCATGAGCATGTCGCCAGTTCATGAAAGGTACACATTCCCTCTGCAATTTCTTTTAACCTGTTGTTTTACTTTTTCTTTCCATATAGTGAAACACAATTAGTTACAAATGTCAAGTATGAAATCACAACTTTTATTACTTCAGTTATTTTATTTGATGCGGTATCGTTTCCTTTTTAATTCGTCAAAAGAAAAAAAATTATTCTACTATAATAATAAATAATTTGACTTTAAAAGTCTCTTTTTATTCTTAATGAAATTATTTAAAGCCACATAAATATTCATGAATTGTTTTAGATCATAAATTTCTAAAACTTTATTTTTCCTCTTAAAAAATGTGCCAAGTTAAATGGTATATAGTCCACGGTGGCCAATTGAACATCCTTAGTCGAAAAAATTATACTATGTATGAAATATATGAGTAAAAACTTATTTATCACACACGTATATTAAATCTTGTACATCCTTAATAAACATTTTGACTTCACCACTGTACCAAATAAAACAAGATGAAAAGAGTAATTTTGTATCGACTTGATTCTCATATGGTCAATCATTTAATAATAATTATTTTAAAAAGTTTTTTCTTTCTTGATTTTAATTTCTTTTACAATAAATGACTTTTTGAGATATTAAATATTTAGTTCACTGAATATATATGAGAAATCAACTTGTTTTGTATCTAAGAATGTTCAAGTGAGACTTGTGGTCCTCATTTAATGTTTGCTTCGCTCCAATTCATTATACTTGTCCTATGTTCTTTTTTACTCAGTTTTAAAAAAAATATCTTTTTTTAGTATTGATAACTATTTAATTTAATTCTCAACTAAACATGTTTATGATCATAAAATTAAAATATATTTGGATATATTGTACATATTTTAAGTTTAAAATCACAAGATTCAAAAAGCTTTTTTATTTTCTAAAATTTTATCCCAAGTCAAAATTGATCAAACAAATTAAAACGTTGTCATAAAGGTAAAAGGGATAGTATATATACTGATACGACCGACATATAAACTTACCAAAAACCCTCATAGATGAAAGGATCGTTCATTCGTCCTACCAACGTTGAATCAACATCGTCAGTCCTTTTCTCATATTACAGGGCTGAAGAATGGGGCAAAGCAGAAGGGGAAAATTGTTATAGTGAAAAAGAGTTGATACAAGAAGAGGGATACCAAGGAAATGGATCAGACCCAAAGATGATGAAAATAGTGGAATCAACTATGGATGAACTCAAACACAGAGGATTAAATGTTCACTTACTCAACATAACACAACTATCAGAGTATAGAAAAGAAGGCCACCCTTCTATCTATAGGAAACAGTGGGACTCTCTTACTGAACAACAAATTGCAAATCCAAGTAGTTATGCAGATTGTATACATTGGTGTCTTCCTGGAGTCCCTGATGTTTGGAATGAGCTTCTTTATGCATATATCTTTAATAACTACTGAGAGTTAAAAAGAAATTCTGGACATGTAAAGTTTTTTTCTTTCATTTAGCCCATAGCCCTATATGACTTGAACATGGACCAAACCGTTGCATGTGGGGCTGGTGTTCTCTTCTTTTTTCTCTTTGTGATTTTGTTGAAATCCAAAATTGTAAGTGGTCTATTTGGCAATTGTATATAAGCGACAAACTGACAATTGCTATAAGATTTTCATTTTCACCAAGAGTGGCGGAGTAAGAATTTTTCTTAAGAGGTGTCAAAATATAAAGTAAAAATATGCATGTTGCTAGCAAAAGTAGAACGTAGAACCTCAAACAATTTTCACAACCCCTTAATCACTATACTAAACCTTCAACTTATATATATATTGACGAAGGGATGTCACTTGACATCCCTCGGGTAAGGATAGCTCCGTTCCTAGGCACCACACTAACCCTCCGGTAGGAGAATCATTACTAAAACACAACTAATTTAAGGCAATTAATCCAAGATAGCCATTTAAAATGTAAAAACAAATTAAATTAACAGCTCAAATATTGAATTTTCATAAACTCAAAATTTTTTTATCTAAAGCAATACAAAAAATAACAATCTAGAACATGAAAGTCATTGTACGAAAAATCTATTTAATAGTTAAAATATGATGATGATACCCCAGGAAAAGAATAATTAAACATTAAACAGTGTATGAAATGTATGTCAATGTAAGGCTCGTAGGTTAAAAGACCAAAAAAAAAAAAAAATTAGAATTGGAGTCTGGCGTGGGATGTATGAGCCAATTTATAGCTCGTGGTCCATTTTACGGGCCGAAGATAGACCGCGTAGATGGGTCAATCACTTAGTGAAAATATTAAAGTCTAGGGTGAATATACGAAAAGTGTCCATGACTCGTAGAAAGAATTACTAGTCGTAGACACCTCAACGATTCCTCATGGCTCTATATTCTCGATTAGTTTTTCTTATGAAATTCCAACCTCCTCAAATCTTTCTTATGAAATTTTACTGATTATATTATTTTATTATTATACTTTCTCAAATTCAACATCCGTTTGTTTGTTTATTTATTTTTTAGTTATCCATTATACTAAACTTATAGTTTTTTATTTTTACTTATTATTTTTAACATATTAAATAAAAATACTATCGTGTTTTATTCATAAAGTTAATACTTATTCACTAAATCTCTTTTAAAGATTTGAAACTATATATTACGTTAGTTAACATAGTTATTATTAACTAACAAGTCACCAACAAATCAACAAAGAGATAAAACGATAATATTTTGGAGACATAATATATGTAAATAAAAATAAATCTCACACAAATAATCAATTTGAAGGCTAAATAATACCATAAACCGTTGCAACAAGTTTGGACATGATTCGATTCTTATAAAAATATTAAAAGAGAAAAAAAAACTAAATAAATAAGATTGAATGGAAACCTGTGATGAATTAACTGAAGTAGGATCCACAAAATTATCACCCAAAATTCGAAGAAGGTCTGAACCCAATTCTCCAAGGTTTAAAGAAAAAAAAAATATTTTTGTTCGTGCTTCTTTTTTTTTCACACGCTCTTTTTTTTTTTTCTGTACTCTCTAAAACTTAAGACTTAAAAACTTTTTCACTCCCCTTTTCAATATCCTTTTTTAATTATTATATAAAGAGTGAATGAAGAAGTTGTATTTTAGGGGGAATGTGATGTGTGGAAGTTGAGGAAAATAAGGAGAGAGATTTGTTATATTTTAATTTTTTTTTTTAAAAAAACGTGCAGAGTGTGCAGATGTGTGCGCGCGTGTGGGTGTGAGTGTAAGAAGGAGCTTTTTTTTTTTTAAATTTTAATTATTATTTTTAGGTTAACTTAGTTTTAGTTGTTATTTCTTTTCCTTTTTTTATTTTATTTTGTAAGTTAGTTGTTTTTTGTTTTAGTTAGTTTTTTTTAAAAACTAAAATATATATCTTTTAATAAAATAGTTATAGATAAAAAAAATGTACAAGGATAAAAATATTATTTAATTTTTAAACTAATATAATGTAGAAAAAGTTAAAGAGTTAATCTAAAATTACAATTT
>JBCEWC010004212.1:0-27900 GCA_038996855.1 Solanum aculeatissimum | reverse complement strand
GACCTAAATGGTTCAGTCTCAGTTTTTCAGATGTTATGTTGCCCGATCTTTTGGCCCCTAGTTTAAGTAACTAGTATCTTCAGTGGCTTACTCGGCCAATAGTGGTATCGAGTGTCAGTCATGCCTCCCAATCTTTTAGGGCGTGACAAGGGTTTTGTGTAACAATATTTGGAGTGATGAGAAGTACTAGAGATCTCTAAATAAAAGCCCTCACGCTTTCAATTATCTTCCCATTTCGAATTTGAACTGCGATAGAATATTTGAGCCCGATTGATGATTTGTTTGATTGTTTAATTACTTGATTGTATGATGGATTCATAACATGATTGGAAAATTGATTGTTTGACTGTTAGAGTTCATGATTGGATTCATGCTTGATTTGGTTCCTAGACAAATATTTCATTCGAGGATGAATGATCCCAAGGGTGAGATATTGTAACACCCCACAACTCTATTCATATGATTCAAATTTTTTTGTCGTAAATACATAAGCTTGAACCTAGTGATGCCTTATATGTACTAATATTTTAAGCCTCATTATTATATGAGAAAAATGTAGTAGAAGTGGATTAGGTTCATAAGAGACCTCTAGTACTTAGTCGAGTTCAAAACTTTCCTATTGATTATGTTTTTCGCATTAAATTATGCAAGGGTAAATTTTAAATGACCATAACATTCAGAACATAAGGAATTAGGTTGCCTACAACCTACCAAAATAAATATCTTTGAATTATCTTTCTAATGCCACTAATTTTTCCTCATTTGGAGTTTAGAGAAAAATGTTATGATCATTTTACTACAGATTGCCAAAGTAGAGTGAAATTACAACCTGACTTATTGACAGTGGTTTGAATGATGTCCCATCCTGTTAACTTGTGGAATGACTTCTGCAAGTCCATTTTTGAGTCCCAATCTTGACAGACCCAACTATGGATCGTAGATGCTTCTACGGGTCATAGTTTGGGCTCGAATAATGGATCTGAAGACCCCAAAAATCACCCAAATTTTTATGAATGGGTTTCTACAGAACATAGAAATTTTAGGGAGTGAAGATTGACCTGTAGACGATCTGGGCAGCATCCTACACCAAGGTACGAATGTTTTGATGAGATTCTTTAGAGCTGTGCAAATATATCAGATCTGGAGAAGCAAAATCAAAAATCAATTCCCGATAATTGAGAAGCATTTTGACATTAATCTTCAGATATTATGTAGATTCATGAATCTAGTTTCTAAAAAATCAAACGGATCATGATTTCTATATTTTTACAACAAGATATGAATTTTCTAACACAGGTGTATTGAGCTGAAAAAAGAGTGACAAAAATTTGAAGATAAATATTATCCACCATGGGAGAATGGATATTTATAGATGTCAAAAATACATAAATTATTTTATTAAAAATTATGTAAAACCCATAATTGAAATCAAATTACGGGAAATATTTCTAGGACCAATCAAGCTAAATTTTCATAAGGTTCAAGTTATGAAAATTTTCATAGGATTCAATTTATGAAAAATTACATAGGAATAAAGTTATGAAAAATTTCATTGGAGTCAAATTATGAAAAATCTCTATTAAATCAAACATGAAAAATTATGAAAAAATTCCTACGAACAAAATATTTGATTCACGGATACTTCAAGCCATGTCTTTAAAGGTTCAACAAGTCAAGCACCCCAACAAGCCCTAAAGTAGGGGGCATTTGTAGACAGTACAATTTTATTGATAAATCTATATAAAATGTGGATTGAATCTTAGATCATGATACATTGACCAAGTCAAATTATTGGTTAATAAAGTCGAATTAATATTTAAGTTAAAATTATATCACTTAAATAAAGTCCGAATTATATTTGGGCTAGTCCGTTAAGTTGACAAGACGAGCCCAACTCATTCTCTTCAAGCCCAATATCCTCTGGAATTAATTGAATACCAAAATACCCCCCACCCCCCAAACCCTAGCTTACAACTATATAGAGGGTCTTCATAAGACCAGAAAGATAAAAAAAAAAAAAAGAACAAGAGGAACAAGAAGAAGAGACATACATAGAAAAGTTATGCTCTTCAGTGGAGATCCGCAAGTCTTCCGCATGCAAAGGAGTTTTTGTCTCCAAGTTGTAAGACGCAAGTTCCCATATTTCTGCGATTGTAATTAATACTTAGGTTCGCATTCATAGTGAAGTTTCAACAAGTATTTCCTCGATTCATAAACAACGAAAAGCTCTTGAGTTGATGATCGTGAGGAGAAGAATTAGAGGATTACATCTTTTTTATTAGATTTATAAAGATTTTAACCTTCGCACAAATTTTTGAAATACAAATATTATTGTTGCCTCTATTTTTCTTTTCTTGATTGTTTTTTTTTCATGAACGAAACTTAGTCGCTTACAGTTATCTTTAACGAAATTCAATCACATAAATATTTAATAATTATTTTAGACTACACATTTTAAAAGTTCTTTTTTTTACTTAAATATCGTATTAAATTAAAGAGTATTACATAAAATAAGATAGAGGGCGTAATTAACAATATTAATCAAAGGTTAAGTTAATAATATTACTATTTTGCTTATTTTCAAATCTTTTTTAGTAGAAATGATTGAAAAATCTACTAAGAAGAAAAACAATTTTGGACTAGAATAATTCATATATTTGAATTTTGAAAATTCATTCATTAAATTAGAAAAAAGTGTCAAAAATTATTTATTTTGTATTGGAGAAAGTTTTTCTTCTGTTCACTTTTACTTGTTTATTATATTAAAAATAGATTTCACTTTTACTTGCTCACTTTAGGTAATGACCCTCCAGGTTATTTTATCTACTCCTCATTCTTTTCAGTGTTTATAGCTTTTCTGTAGTAGCCCCAAGTCATTTAAGACTTGCCAGTACTGATAGTTTAGTTGTCTGGTCGTTTATTTGATTTTTATACGAGTTTCTCGTGTTTTGGAGTTCCTAGAGTATGAACAATTGATTTCGATCAAAACTTTAGGAAGATGTCCTTGAACAGAATTTTGACAGTTCCATCAACTCTAAAATGGTCAAGTTAGAATAGAAGAATGGTCAGCATGAGTACCAAGACCCTCGGTGTGAGTTTGTATCCCGTTTTGCATTTTATCCTTTTAAATTAATCAATAGTTGACTTTGGTTAACATTCTTGTAAAATGCACTCGGATAGATATTCTGACAGTGCAGCTAGCTCCAAAACATCGAGTTTGGTCTAGAACGACCTTTCATTTGACTTTAGAGGTTTTCGGACTCATTTTGAGCTCCTCAGTGGAATTTGGTAAAAATGAACTTAAAAGAGGACCCTCATCCGTTGTAATGACCTAGTATGAAAATTTTGACTGCACTATTGAGTTTAAAATGTCGAATTTGGTGAAAAATCATTTGAGAACTAATTTTTTGTGCCATCACTTTAGCAGCCCTTGTCTCACTAAAGCGACATCGTTATAGCGACGAGGGTGTCGCTTTAGTGATAGCCACCTTTGAGGAGGTGTCGCTTTAGCGACCCTTGTGTTCACTATAGCGAGCTCACTATTGCGACTAAGGGCTTGCTATAGTAAAGCCTTCCATTTGAGGGTGGGTCACTTTAGCAGCACTAGGCTCTCTATAGTGATGCCTGAAGGGTCTTTATATTCTTCTTAGTTTTTTTCACGACTAGCTTTGGGGGGTGATTTCAAAGAGGCATATCTTGGTCCTTTGCAGCTTTAATTTGGCGATTCAAAGGTATAACTTCAAGGAAATTTCTGTGAGCTCAAAATCTAGATTGAAAGCTTAATTTGAGGTAAAATAATGAATTTAGCAGTTGATATGCACCTTTTGCGAAATGAATTTTGGGGAAAATTTTGGAGCTAATTTCTCAAGAATTTCAGGAGTATTTTTTTATGATTCTTAAGGCTAACTTGTGTGAAATTTCATAAGGAACGTGTTGGTGAGCTAGAAGTTTGGATTGGGGCTATCGATTGAAGTAAAAATTCAAACTTAGTTACTGTGCTTGAGTGATTTCGGATAGAATTTTTGGGGAAGATCTGAGAGGTGTTAAATTTAGCATTCAGAGTCCATTTTTAGTTCCTCTTGAGTCCAAATTATTGGGGGATTTGCAAGGATGATTGTGGTGTGATCTAAAAGTGCATTGGAGGCTTCATTGGAGGTAACTTTGTTGTTAAGGTTGTTGTCCTTTTTACTTAGAATTTTCTGGTTTTCTTAAAAATATTGTTTGATTCTAATTCCTCTATTTGAGACTTGAATTACATCTCATTTTGGGGTACCAGTCTCGGGTTATGATGGTGACCTTTCACGGAGTTAAGTTGAGATTTCCATTGCAGGTCCCACAATCCCATTTTTTATTCAATTTTAGATCAAAATCTAAAAATTATATTCTTGATATCAAAATATTTGTTTCATCATGTAGATCAGTAATTTGATAGTGTGGCCATGATTAGAGGTGATTTGGGCATATATAACTATCGTGAAATAATTTTGGAGCATGCGTGATCAGCATTGAGGTAGGCAGCGACTTTCATTCTTGACTAAGCTCTTTCTGATGATATTTAGTATGCATTTCATGATAATTTGGTTTGTAACGGCCTTGTATATCTTCTATTCCATTCTTTCTCTTTTCGTGATTGTTGGATGAACCTTAGTTTAGCATAGGCTTTAGGGAGCCTTAGTGAGAGTTGGTGGTGGTGTTATGCATCGTTGTAGGGATCATGTAATAAAATTTAGAATAGGTCGAGCCTCAGGCTAATGGAAGTTACTTTTTAGACCTTTGTTTAGGGTTGAAGTTGTGTTACGTCTTGTTTGGTATATAATACCTATTTTTAGGGAGATGTGGGAAGTTTTAGGATGATATTGAGCCTTAGTATGTGGTTGTGGACCTTTATAGTCGTTGCAGTTAGTCTTGATTTCTAGTGGAGTTTATTAGTGGTGGTATGTTGGAGCTAATGGCTAAGTTTTTGGTAGCTTATTGTAACCTTAGTGTCACGACCCGCCAGTCTTCCATCAAAAGGGGGAACATTCTAGACTCAAGAGGAGGTTTAGGGAAGACTCTAGAATGTTGTATAAAAATCATGTAGACACTTAGAAAAATCTAGAACCATGTAGCCATGTCTTGGAGAGTCCTAGAACACTCTAGAAGTGTAGAGCATTCTAAATGATGGACTAATGTGTAAATATTGAGGAACTTGTAGAGTAAATATTATTTGCACTTTTGCCCCTAGGGAGTAGTATAAATAGAGGGACTATTCATTTGTAGACATGAACTAAGAAAGTTGTAAGTAATCTTCCAATTTATAAAAATCTTCTTTTAGAAAGTTGTCTTGTCTTCTTCAATCTAACCTTCCCTTAGCAGTATCAGTTGAAAAGGCTAACTTGGGCTTACAAGATCATGAAAGATCCATGAGTAAGTTGTCAAGTATTGCAGGAAGTCTTAGTCGAAGTCTAAGTCTATGACAGAGTGGTATCAGAGCGAGGTTGCTACTAAGGGAATATGGAAAGTAAGGGAGACTTTAACGCCACCAACACCGTCAATGTTAGGCCGGATGTTGGAAAGAAGTCATGAAAGGGAAAGAAAAATTCCAAGAGGAATGAGGAAGTGTTGTTCGAACCTACTCCAAGCGAAGACCTAACTTCTCACTCGCTCTCGGCCACTAAGATGAGTGATAAAGAATGAAGTGAGGAAACCATGGACATCACGCCAAAAATGGAGTGGATCGCACAGGTAGATATCGCTAGGAAAGTAGTGGAGATTTTCAGCAAGAAATTGAACAAGTTTGATGGAAAGTTCAAGACCTTGAAGGACTTCACCCTTAAAGAGAATGACAACATCTGAAAGGATTTGAAAGAGCAGAAGGTTGTAGAATATGAGATGAAAGAGACCATCACTTCTTTAGAGTGTCAGCTCATGGAGGCATTAAGCATGATTATGACCTTGAAGACCAAGATGAAGGTGCTTGAGGAAGGTATGGAGGAAGGAAGATGTGCTACATCTGGTGGAGACAGGGAGGCCAAGATTGAGGCTCCCAATCCATCCACGTTCAAGGGCACTCGTGATGCACAGGAAGTGGATAATTTCCTTTGCGACTTAGATAATTACTTCAACTGTAACAAAGTGAAGAACGATAAGATAAAGATCAACACGGTTGTGTTGTACCTTTCAGATATGTTTATGTTGTGGGCAAAGCAAAAGGAGTAAGAGATAGGGAAGAGTTTATGCACCATCAATACATAGTAGTAGTTCCAAAATGAGCTCAAGAAGGCCTTTTTACCTAATAATGTCATCTAAGAAATTAAGTTCAAGTTCGAGGAGCTGAAGTAAACAGGTTCTATAAGGGAGTATGCGAAGGAATTTACTACCCTTACGCTTCTGATTCCTAACCTTGTAGATGAAGATATGATGTTACACTTCATGGATGGGCTACAAATTTGTCCAGGATAGAGTTGGAATGTCGACAAGTTAGGACCATTGACGGAGCCATCACACAGGCAGAAGCTTCGACAAACTTCAAGCATGACAAGCACAATAGAGAAAGACAAGAGGAGTCAAGAGATAGTCATGACCAAGGTGGGCGAGATGGTGGCAAAAGATAGGATTGGTAGACATATCCCAAACATCATGACACCGATAAATCTGATGACAAGAAGTTTGGACGACAAAACAATGGAGTGAGATAGGCACAACCCATTAATGAATGGATATTACATATGCGGTGGGCCACATGGATATGCAAGGTTTGGGAACAACATAATTAGGCATAATTAGACTATCCAGAGCTATCACAAAGCAATCAAAAAATCCAAAAGGATATAGCACGCAATACATGGACATCACGATCAATGGATAACCTATTTATGCTATGGTTGACACAGGTGTAGAGGCTAATATCATGACTGAGTCTACAAGGATAAGGTTGAGGTTAAGTTATAGCCCAAGTAATGCCCGCCTTAGGACAGTCAACGCACCAATGACTCTTGTATATGAAGTTGCTCAGGGAGTTGACAAACATTAGACAAGTGGCATGGTAATACCAACTTCATTGTCTCTTTACTAGATATCTTTAATATAATTCTTGGGCAGGAGTTCTTCCAAAGGTGCCACATGGTGATCGAACTATACCTCTAACAACTTTTGGTCATAGAGAGATGGATATTATGTGGTGCCTCTGGTCAAGGTACCGAAGATGGAAGAACAATCCCACATATCATCCTTGAATCTTGTGAAGAAGATCAAGGATGAAAATTAATTGTTGTGTTCTACCACCACCACCCCTAGAATATGAAATCATTGGAGGAAACCATGCAAAAACAAGGACGGACAACCACAACAATATTCCTCGTGCACTGTAAGGGACAATCTCTGAAGAAGACCACATGAGAACAACATGAAGACATGTGGTAGTTCAAAGATAGAGTTCGAGAGCTCCTTCAGTAGTAGTGCGCTAAGGACGTCGCAACCCGCCAGTCTTCCATAAAAAAAAGGAAGATTCTAAAGCTAAGAGGAGATTTAGAGAAGAATCTAAATATTATAGTAAAATCATGTAGACACGTAGAAAAATCTAGCACCATATAACCAAGTTTTAGAGAGTCTTAGAATACACTAGAAGTGTGGAACATTCTAGAGAGAGGACTAATATATAAATATTCAGGGACTTGTAGATTAAATATTATTTTTCACTTTAGCCCCTAGGGAGTAGTATAAATAGAGCGGTCATTCATTTTTAGACATGAACCAAGAATGTTGTAAGCAATCTTCCAAGTTATAAAAGTCTTCTTTCAGAAAGCTCTCTTGTCTTCTTCAATCTAGTGTTCCCTTAGTGATCTTAGTTAGAAAGGCTAACTTGAGCTCACAAGATCGTAAAAGAGTCATGAGTAAGTTTTCAAGTGTCATACAGAAGTCGTAGTCAAAGTCTAAGTTTGTGACATTAGGTTGACTTATTGGGTTATGTATCGATGTGGGGTAATTAGTGACATTTTAGGGATCATGCAGGTGACCTTAGATTAGGCTAAGCCTTAGTTGCTTGATTTAGAGCTAAATGTCGCTTCTACCTAGTATGGATCTTGATAGACCTTATAGGTAATGATATGCCTTAAATCGGGGATTGATGGATGATTTGTACACCTTGTTCTGGGTTAAAAATCATGGATTAGGGTGAGGTTGTTATAGAACAAAGTATTCTAGTAAAGTTTCTAATATGTGAGAGGCTTATTATTTCTATAGACCACTTCAGTTGGCTAATTTATAGACTCGATTTTGGCATTGATTATTGGGATCATTTTACCTCTTGGCATTGTGTTGGGTCACTTGGAACTCACAAGTTGTATCCTTAGTTGTTGATCTATAATGTGTCCATGGAATTTGACTCTTTATCAATGTATACCTGTGTTGTTATCAGTAGTTAGGCCCGAGGCCTTGATATTAGAGCAGTTGAACCACAAGTTAGTCTTCTCATCCCTCGCCTTTATTGTGGTTCATGTTTGTTTCCTTAGACCTTGTGTGACTTGTTTGGATAATGAGATGACATGCATCGCATTGGTTGTTCATTGCATCGACTCATCATATTGCATGGAGAGTGAGAGTGGTGAAATGATTTTTGTATACTACTGATATAATATTATTTTAGACTGGTTGTATAGGGATGGATATTGACTGGGTTTTGCTAGTTTTATTGTGATTCATGCCACTTGGACCATATGTACTTCGAACTTGGTACTTTGAGGCATAGAGGACATACTTTTTTCTACTTGAGGTTATGAGAGGTATCTGGGATGACCTCTATTTTTATGATTTGACTAGCCAGCATGTCAATGCTCTTTTTTGCATTTGGCTACTATTATTACTCTAGTATCATCGATGAAGATGGTTATTATGCTAAGACTTTGTGTGGGCCCAAGAAGTGCATACAGGTGTCTCGATCCCCCATGGGTTTTCATGGTATGGAGATATAATGTTGGGTAAAGGACACTATGGGTCCTACTTGCTAACTAGGTTGGGGTAGGTGCATGACACTTATAATTATGTGATAGAAAGGTATCATGTATTGCATTCACATGTATCATCATCTCCTATATATTGTTTATTTCTTGGTCCTCTAATAGTATATGGGATGTCGATTAGGGTTCTGTCTGTTTCTTCTACCACCAATAGTATGGGACACCAGATGGTTTTATTTGCTTATATTCGTACTGTCTATGTTATTCTATTTTGCAAGGACTTAATAGTTATGGTTGGTGTGAATGTTCTCCTGAGTTTGAGTGTGTTCCCATCTAGGTTGGTTCGAATTAGTTCTTCGGTTTTTGGATTAGCCAAGACTTTGTAGTTACTCTTCTTTATTATTATTGATTTAACTTTGCAAACTATCTTTCATGCTTCTAGATGGGAGACCTGATCTTCCTAGGTACTCTCGTCATTTTGTATATCTATTGCATGTTAATGTTATTGTAATCCTATTAATTACACTTTACTTGCCTTATTTTTATGATAAACTTGATTTATCTGTAGAGCTTAGTCAGCCTATGCCTGTTAAGTACCATTTGTTTGGTACTCATACTACATTTCTTCCACTACAAATCATGGTGCGAGTCTCCGCTATTGATTTTTCTATCGTGTAGAGCTAGCTAAGGATCTCAAAGATCTTGGTGAGCTCCTGGCATTCGGAGTTATCAATTTCCATCTTACTTCTTTTAGACTTATCTTTATTTTGTATTCAGAGATAGTCTATACTGATGTTGTATTTAAAAATCCTTGTACTCTTCTATTATGTATTAGGAGCTCAAATATTGACTGATGTCAGGTCATAGGATGAGTTTGGTATGTTATTTTCTTTGGCATTTGTATTTATTACCTTTCTTATGGAAGCTTTTACTTAGTAGGGTTATCTTTTATTAGGTAGATCATTGCCTACGGTTATGAGCTACGAGTTAGGATTACCTGCTAGTGAGTTGGGGTAGGTTCCATGATATCCTAAGAAATTATATTGTGACAGCTTGGTATCAGAGCTCTACATTGACCGGCATCATTGGTATGAGATTAATGCCTAGTAGAGTCCTGCGGATCAATGTGTAGACATCCATATCCTTTATTCGGGAGGCTATAAGGCCATTAATAAGGAATTCAAGTTCTTGATCCCATGTCGTGTTCTTTTACCTTGAATGATAGTTAAAATTGCTTCCTTAGATTCCACTCTCTTTTAGATGGATAGCACGAGTTTGTTAATGGACATGCCTGAGACATCAACATATTCAACTAGAGTTGCGGTGAGTAACTCTCAGGTTGGAGGTGGATCAGCAATTCCTCAATAGGGTTCAACATTTGTATCAGACTACTTAGCTAGATTTCTTGAGTGGGTCGGATGTACTCCCACTTTCTTTCCTCCAAAGCATGATTTCAGCCATGAATTTGTCAGGGGATTGATTTTAATGTTTTGTTTGACATCAGATCATTTGGTAGCAGTAGGGCCTACATTTCCTTAGGTTGTGAGTTATGTGAGAGTTGTAGAGCAGATATGTTTTCATAATTTCAACGGTGGTTATTGGACTAGTAATGATCCTCTTCTTTTTCCACCTATCAGCCCTATAGTGGCAGTGTCAGGAGGTCCTAAGGCAGGTTATGGCACTCCTAAAAGGCAGATATTGAATTTAGGCTCCTAGGATTTACAGTATAGATACACAGGTTGTGGGATCCCATCAGCTATAGCTAGGTCTTCCTCATAGTTTTGATGACAGGCTCAACAAGTTCAGGGTTGTGGGGCCTTAGTGTCATCAGTTAGAGGTGGTCCATTAGGTGTTAGAGATGGTTCTCAAGTTTCTAGGAACAAGGATTCCCATGATAGGTCCTACAAAAGATCTTAGCATGGTGTCCTCAGATAGGTTAGTTCTAGCTCGAACTAGGATTCGAGGGGTTCTGATGCACTTCCTACCTACTATGGTCACATTATTACAGAGAATTTAGCATTGGGATGTTTTGTTTGTGGCTCACATAAGCATTGACATTGAGAGTGCCCCAAGTGGGGTTCGCTCCATCAAGTAGGAGTTATTTGTCCTTGTAGCTTATGTAAGGAGATGGTCCATCGAGTTAGAGAGTGACCCCAATGTAGAGAAGCTAGATAGTCTACTAATACAGACCAGTGTCAAGAGTATATATTGCATCCAACTGGAGATGATACTCAGAATGTTGCTGGAAGTAGTTCTAGTGTTCAGATTAAGGTCAGTCAGGACATTACTTATGATTTTGCAAACCAAACAGAAGGCATGTCTCCAAGTATTGAACATAATTATGTAAATTCTAACTCCTTCTTTGCTCGTATATGTGGTGTTGGGGTCTTCATACCCATCGATGCTTATTGATTTATTAAAGAAGTCTATTTTATAATTTTAATGATTTCCTTCTTTGAATTGTGTGTGTATGTGCTTTAGTTTAGTCATAGATTCCTTTTTAGTAGTGGATTGTCTTCATATTCGATTACATTTTCTAATGGTAAAAGTCTACTCATAGTAAAGTTTAATTCGCTGCGTTGGTTAGTTTTATATATTCTCTGATAGGTTGTGCTTAGTAGCTGGCTATTTTTGTTATTATTGTTAGCTGGTGTGAGGTTGTTGTCGAGAGTAATATGTGTGATAGTTATGCCCTTTGTTGGGTAGTAGCCCTTGTAGGCTCAGATTCGGCCTTAGCTTTATGTTATTCCCTAAGATTTTGAGGTTTAGAAATTAGTGTCCTATGGTGGTTGCTTGTTCTAGGTAGTGTATCTTTAGGTTGATGTGATTAGTTCCTAATTTAATGCTTCCTCCCATATCGTGGTCTTTTCGTCAATTGTGGTATCTTGTGCCTCATTTGTTCAGGCTCCCGAGTTCTTTTCTTCCAAGTGCTTAGCTAAGTAATTTTGGTAGTTAGGATTTGGGAGCATGAATCTCTACTATTCCTTATTGATGTTGTGGTTGGTTCTCTATGTTGCTGATGGTAGCTTTTCAAGTCGAGAATAGTGGGCTAGAGTCAGAATAGTGGTGTCTCATGTTTGTTTGAGCTACAAAAAGGTAGGTTGATTCAAGGATAGAGTCTCTTAGAAGGGATAAGTCCAAAGTAAGTTATAGAGTTTTAGGCTTTTTATTGACTTATGAAATCTCTGTTTGGCATGCTTGATGGTTGCGGTGTTAGTTAATTTGAGTTGGTGTTTAGGCCATTACCAGTCAGTTGTCTATATTTGATTGATTTTCTATATGATTAGTAAGATCTTTGTTTGGAGCAGTTGGATTTGATTCTCAGTAGAGGGTGAGCTTATAGGCCTACAGTGATAGTTTTTTAGAAGTTGTTTTGGTGTCAAGAAGTCACTTGGGCAGAGTTTGATGCAACTTGATCGTCAGTAGGGTGCTTAAACTATGAGGGAATATTGATTAGCTCGAGAAGTATTTTTTCAGTCGGAGTAAGTGATTTATGGGAAGTGAGCATGATTTTGGGTTTTTGCTTTAATTAAGTTTCTTATTTTGATTGATGTTGTTTCTGTGATCTTCAGCGGTTGTGTATGGTTCTTCAGAAGCTAGTGTTGTAACACTTGAAATATGACATTCAAACTACATTGGAATTGTTCAAAATAGATAAGGATCGACAGGATTCTTCTAATAAGCAAGAACGATGAATTTTAGAGTTAAGATTGGTAATTTGGTTGGTAAAGTTGTTAGGATTCATTCTGAGGGTTATATGTTTCTTAATCCGATAGTTTTGGCATAGCTTTGGTCTTCTTGAGAAGTTTGGGTGATTTCAGATATTTTTGGTATAGTTGGGTGGAGTTTGGTGACAAAGACAGGACTTAGAAGAGTTTTGGTGTTTTGAAGTAAGTTTGGAGTTTTTTCTAAGACATTGGCATTATTCACTTTGTGAGGGTGCTTGTGGGTCTGGTGGATACTGCGGGCACAACATCCTCGTCCTTTTGTGCTTGACACTGCGAATGTCCTCGAATTTCATAGATGAAATTCATTTTTAGTAGTGGATGTTGTAATGATCCTTCAGGTCATTTTATTTCCTCCTCATTCTTTTTAGCATTTAGAGATTTTCTATAACGACCCTAGCTCATTCATGACTTTCTCAAACCGATAAATCGGTATCCTCATTGTTCATTTGGTTTTTATACAAGTTTTTGTGTTTTGGAGCTCCTAGAGTTTGAATAATTGACTTCAGTCAAAACTTTAGGAAGATGGCGCCAGAATAAAATTTTGATAGTTCCATCAGCTCCAATGGACAAATTAGGCTAGGAGCATGATTGACTCAAGTACCAAGACCCTCAGTGTGAGCTTGTACCCTATTTTGCATTTTAGCCTTTAAAATTAACTAACAATTGACTTTGGTCAACATTCTTGGAAAACATGCTCGAATGAAAATTCTGACAGCGCGATTATCTCAAAAATGTCAAGTTTGGTCTAGAACAACCTTTCGTTCGCCTTTCAAGATTTTTGAACTCATTTTGAGCCCTTTGATGGAATTTGGTTTAAAATAGCCTTGGGAGTGGGACCCACATCCAGTTGTAACAACCTTGTATGAAAATTTTGACTGCACCATTGAGTTTTGAACGTTGAATTTTATGGGGTAGCATAATTTGTTTGCATTCACAAGATCCTGGTGAATTTTGCGTACCCTGTTGGAAATTTCAGAGTTGGTGAAAATTAGCTTGGTAAATTAAATAATTATTTCAATAGTAAAATTCTCATCATCAATCGCATCTTTCAAGGTTTCAATTTCTTTCAATAACCAAATTACCATCATCATTCATGATACTAAAAATGAATCAAATATTTCATTTCACAATTGAATTAATATTTTCATTCAAGGTCCTCAACAATTTCATCAACATGATCATCATGATCTTTCAAAATAGGGATAGCAATATCTATCAAAGTTTTGATTTCTTGAATCGACATCAGCTATCAATGTTTCTCAATAATCAAATCAGTATCAACAAACATGTTTCTAAATAATCAAATTTACATTAACAATCATATTATTCAATGCCAACCAAGTTATCACATACAACCACATAGCTATTTTATTATCCCTCCGTAATTTATTAGGTTCATTTCATCAATAATTCAATTCATATTCATATTTTTATTACTCTCGAACACATAAGGAAGGAAATATAAGGTTCAATAGTCTCAACAAAGATTTAAAAATCTACTTGCCTAAAACACAATCAAACAATCACTCTAATACTTGAGCTTTCCCTCTTCTTCGTGATTTTGGTTCAATGCAATCTATTAGAGTACGAATTCTCTATAAGATTATAAGAACAACAACACTAATTTAATCAAATTTGAAAATCAAAATAAAAACAAATCAAAAATTTCTTCTCAGAAAATTAGGGATAAAATATTGGGAATTAACACAAAATCATGATGTCTAAAGTATTTGAAAATTACCGGTAAGAATTATAATAAAAATAGAGTTGAAATTCATTCAAAATTCACAATTTACTAAAGGTTCATGTTCATGAAAGAGTCCTAAAAATTTGAAGTTCAAACTCTAACACTAGAGGTTGAAATCATAAATTGATCAATAGATAATGAAGGTTCAAAGTCAAAATCACTTATTTGATGAATTGCACTTGAAGATCACTTTAAAAATCACCTTCCACGAGCTCCCTAAGTTCAAAAATGTCAAATGAGGGTTATTTATTGACAATAGTCTAAAACATCAAGTCTCAGATGTTGCAAAAGCGACTTAGGCATCACAAAATAGTCAGACTTCACTTTTACTATGGATTGTTGCTTTAGTAGGTTCCATTTTTATGGTACTTGGTTTGCTTTAGCGAACCTAGCATGGAAGGGATCTTTTGCTTTTGTGGTGAAGTTCTACTTTTGTGGAGGTCCTTTAAGTAACGAGGTGCCACTTCAGCACAAATTTTCAGCAACACATCTAAGCACAAAGTCAATCCTTAGAATTCATTTTGAACTTTGTGAATACAAATTAGATATGCAGACCTAGCTACTAAATTTGATGTTCCAAACTCAATGGAATCATTAGAAATCAAATCTGATGTCTCTTTGATTTGAAACATGATTAGTTCGCAACTAGAACAACTTAAGGCATCACAAATATCAAAATACTCTCAGAACATCTAAAAATTGTACCAAGGCTCATTTTAGGACTAAAATCACCCCTCAAATTTAATAGAATCAACAAAAATCTAATTTGAGTGTCTGAAGTTCTGAACTCAAAAAATTGACCAAAGTCAAATCTCTATCAATTTTAACTCAAATTTCCAACTTAAGGCTTCAAATCCACAATGCAACTCAAAATTTAATTTTGATAATTCTCCTAGATTTATTTCCATATCCAAAACTGATGGAAACGATAAAATTTTATTTCAAGACTCAAAACTCTAAAAATCTAAAATTAAGCAACTTACGCCTTTAGAATTTAAAACTTATCAAAAATCTCAAGTTTTTATAAAATTTTCAAAAAATAACTTCCACAATTGATCAAATAAGACTCAAGGTATTTATCAAAAGGGAAATAGTATTTTTTTTTAAAATAACAAAAATGACCTTTGAGGTCATTATACAATCACCAACACCAAAACACAAAGGACGGCATCTATGGTCAGCATAACTTTGGTTTCTACTCTGAGATGTCCTCTATCTATCATAAATCACTCAGATCCTATCCAGGGCTTCCTAAAACAAATTTGTATATAGGGACCAGGTTTTGAAGACTCAAACTAACCAATCAAAGAGCAACAATGCCTATCATAAAAAGACTCAAACGAGGTCATCTAAATACTCGAGTGATAGTTTTTATTGTACACAAACTCTGCCAAGGACATAAACTAATCCCACAGACCCCCAAACTCCAATACAAGGCCAGTAACATATCCTCTAAAATTTTAATAGTGTGCTCTAATTAACCATTGGTTTTTGGGTGAAAAATAGTATTGACATCAACTTGGGTACCCAACTCTGTCTAAAAATCTCTTCAGAAGCTAGAGGTGAACTGAGACCCTCAATCTAAAATGATGGATACTTGTATCCTATGAAGATGAACTACCTCCTAAATGTAAATACGGGCTAACTGCACTACGTGGTAAGAAGATTGAATAGGGAGAAAGTGGACTGGCTTGGTCAATCGGTCAATGATTACCTATATATTGTCAATACCCCTAGAAGTTTGAGGCAACCCTACCACAAATTCCATGGTGATATGCTTCTATTTTTACTCGAGAATGGGTAATTTTTGAAACATTCCACCAAGCCTCTTATGCTCAGCCTTCACCTACTAACAACTTAGGCAATGAGACACATAATAGAACCTCTCTCCTTATATTTCCTATTTGTAATGTTGCCTCAAATTATGATACATTTTTGCAGTGCCTAGATGAATAGAATATTCAGAATTACTGGCCTCACAAAGTATCAACTGAATCAAGACTCTAACTCTAGAAACACATAAATTACCATCAAATTGCAATACCCTATTTGAATCTATAGTATCCTAATCACCACCACCTTATAATACTCGATCTCTAAGTGTTGTCAGTGACTCATCCTCAAACTATTAAGCATTGATTTGATCAAGTAAGGAAGATTGAATCCCCACAAAGGATAATACTCATCTAGGGTCTGAAATATACAATCTAATCATCTTGTTGGCTAAAGACCGGATGTATAAAGCCAAAGGTCGCTCCACAATAGGCAAGTAAACTAAGCAACCCATACTCTCTGTCTTTTATCTTAAAGCATCCACTACTATATTCATCTAACCCAGATTGTAGAGAATAAGGAGCTCATAGTCTACCAAAAGCTCAATCTAGTGGTGCTACCTAGAGTTAAGATCCCCCTAACTCATAATGTACTGAAATCTTCAATGATCATTGAAAATCTCACAATAAACCCCATAAAAATAGTGCCTCCAAATCTTGAGCGTGAATAATATTGTTTCCAACTCTAAGTCATGAATGGGTAGTTATGCTCATGTACTCTTAACTACCTCTATGAAATAATGCATCGTTGCTACATCAAAACACACCTTAAACCTACATCATAATACACTATAAAGCCCGCTCCCTCAACTGGTAGAGTTAGGATAGGAGCGGTGGTAAGCAACTCCGTGAGCTTATGAAATCTCAAGTCATACTTCTCCAACCAAACAAAGGGAACAACATGGTGAGTCACTGAGTTAGTGGTGCTGTAATAGTAGAGTATCCCTCAACAAAGCAGTTATAGTAACTAGCCAATCTAATGAGACTTTGAACCTCTATAATAGATGTGAGCCTAGCCCACCTACAGATAGCCTCTATCTTCACTGGATCCACCATAATGTCGTCCTTGGACACTATATCTCCTAGAAATGCCAATGACTCTAACCAAATGTCATATCTTGAGAATTTGGTATAAATTTGTTGATATCTTAAAGTCTAGAGTACAATCCTAAAATGTTGCATATGTTCTTCTCTACTCTGCAAGTATATCAGAATATCATTAATAAAGACTATAAGGAAGGAGTTAAGATAGGAGTTGAATACTCGGGTTATGAAATTCATGAAAGTAAGAAGGGAATTAGTCAACCCATAAGACATCACAAAGAACTCATAATGATCGTAACGAGTCCTAAATGCAGTCTTACGGATATTTGTTGCTCATAACCATATCTCAATTCAATCTTAGAAAATATTATGGCACCCTGTAGCTAATCAAAGAAGTCATCAATACGGGGCATGGGATAATGGTTCTTAATCATCACCTTGTTTAACTATTTATAATCAATGCACATTCACATGGTCCTATCTTTCTTCTTAACAAATAAGGTGGGACCATGCGATGGTGATACACTCGGATGAATAAATCTCTTACCCGAAACATCCTCAAGCACTGAGCTCCTAGAGCTCAACAGGAGCCATCTGATAAGGTGGGACTGAAATAGTCTTAGTGATCACATCTAGATATATAGCAAAATCAATATTTCTATCTGGGAGTAGGCTAGTTAGGTCAATAGAAAATACATCAACAAACTCTTGGACCATCCAAACTGAACCCAAACATATGCAATAAGCTGAGCAGCTAGAGATAACCAATTGTTGAGCTTCCATAAAAGATATAATCCTTGTTAGTGTGCGACTATACCTACCATGTCACAAAACTAAGAGAATGACAGGCATGACTAATGTAATAGTCTTGGTATAGAAATATAAAACTGCATGGTGAGGAGATAGTCAGTCAGAATAACATTAAAGTCTAACATATGAAGAAGAATAAAATCCACTTGTGTGTCTTGTGTGATCATCACACGTGATGTACAAACCTAATCCACTACTAAGGAATTACCTTTTGGGGTTGAAACATATAATGGTACTACTAATGGTTCAGAACTCATACCTAAGTGGGGAGAAAAATATATAGACACAAATGAATAGGCAGAGTCAAGATAAAATAAAGTTGAAGCAGTTTGCTGACATAAGAGAATAGTACCTGTGATGACGTTGTCTGATGCTTCAGTCTCTACCCTCACTAGAGAAGCATAGAAATGGCCTTGTCAGCCTCCACCACGGTCATCTTTCTTACCACCTGACCTCCCTCCCTGGGGACCACCCTATGCATCTTTATGATCACCTTCATGACCTTGTCCCTGATCTTTGCCTCCACATCCCTAACTCTGGTCTCCACCTCTAACTGGGGGAGGTATCGCTGACACTAGTGTAGTTATAGTAGAAGCTGATGCATAAGTAGCTCTATGGGGACACTCTCTAGACCAATGGACAAACTCACTGAAATCATAAATAACCTTATGCAAAATGCTCTATGGTTACATGACCATGGTAAGTAGGAAGTGAATATGATCCCCTCGAGCTCTGGCTTGAAGTAAAACCACCCTGTCGGGGTTGGATACCTTTAAGAGCATGTAAGGCTTCCTAAACAAGCCAACTAAACTGACCCAGATGGAATTTATCCTGCTAAAACCTCTAGCAGGGCCTGTTATTATAATCCCAACCTTTAGTATGGGGCCTACTGTAGATGCCTTGATGTCAAGCCCTCTTGTCACTGCTCCCTTAGGCCTCATAAAAAATGTGCGCCATGGTGTAGGCATGATCAACTACATAAAAGAATAAGCAACCCATTAAAACTAAATGTTTTGTCTCAATCCTCAACTGAAATCTTAACCCATACACAAAAAAATGGACTCTCTTCTGTTTTATGGGTAGTATCATGGTTGCATGATATGAAAGCTAGTGAAATCTAGCCTCATACTTCAAGACTATTATAAGCCCTGCTCTAACCTTGTAAATTGGTTTTAGAGCCAGTCCTTGATGCTCCGAGTAATATACCTAGCTATAAAACCCTCGGAGAACTCATCCTAAGATACGAGGTGACCCAGCTAGCCTGGTCTGCAAGTAGGAACACTAGCACTAGCTAGCTAACTAGCTCAGGTAATTGGTGAGCGATGAAGTCGACTTCTCCTGACTCCATAAGACCAAGGGAGTGGAGATGCTCATGACATGTAGTCAAAAACTCCTGGGAATCCTATCCAATTGCTTTAGAAAACATCAATAGTGACAACCTCTGAAACACCCCCAATTTTTCTACTCTTGTAAGGTCATAACATCCTCCAAAACAACTAGCTAGGCTACAATATATGTTGGAAATGGTTGGGCCTCAAGAGCTAGCTATGTAGGCTGACCTTATGATGCTAGTATAACGAGGGCTAGAGCTGGGGCTAGAGCCTGTTGTATACTCCCAAGGACTGTAAGTAGTTGGGTAATGATCGCCTGTAAAGTTAGCAACATAATAGGTGCAGTTGAGGGCTGAGCCAATCTTAGCCCCTTAGGCTGGATTGAATTAGGAGTGTTTTGGTACTACTATATAGGCTTTGGAGCTATATTTCTATTCGGGGTTAGTGTTTCACCTCTACCTTGACCTCGTGGTTGACCCCTATCCTTAGCCGGGACTATCTGTCAGGTCTGGTGTGTCATCACCACTGGTACTACCATGTGTATGAGTCATCCTTGCAAAAGAATGAAATACGTAAGACTTCATGAAACCAATATGGCACATATTACACAAAATAATACAAAATAGAGAATTTTTCTAGTGACATCTATAGCCTCTCGAAGATAGGTCACAGACGTATCCGTAAGACTCTACTAGACTTTAGCTTTGTATAAATGAGACCAATGAACTTAGCAATGATACAAATTTTTGATAATCCAATTTCTTGAGTTATGATGATACCTATCATAATCCGCAAGCAGGTAAGTCAACTTATAACTCGAAACAGTTAGAAATGGGTTTAAGGGCAAAAACTAAGCAAGAATCAAAAAGTTTAAGGGTCAATAGAGAAAAATAAGCAGGAATAACTAAAATATGTATATACAACAAAAACTGATCCCTCCCAGAACCTAGCAGTCACAAGTGCAGAGCTACTGCAAGATAGATAAAGTCCCAAAAGTGGACCAATGTATAAATATATTAGGCTAGTCTTAAAATGAAAAAGATGGGCTATAAAATATTGAAGGAGATGGCAATGATATAAAATGCCAAGTGCTCACTCTCGCCTCCAGATAAGACTACTGCAGGATTGATAGATTGGCATTGATAATTAGTACTCAGATCTGCATCATGAAAATAGATGAAGAATGTAGTATGAGTACCAAGACAACAGGTACCCAGTAGGCATCCTAGGTTGACTGACAAGAAAAGTAATGAAAATGTGAGAAAAATGAATAAATCTGAATAGAGGTCAATCGCAAAAATATAAAGTAAAGTACGTAAGTAATGCACACTGGAGTAGAAGGAAGTACGCTAGAGAAGCTACAACTAACTATACCTAATTGGGCCCCCATAAGCTCAGAAGGTACACTTGTGCATAATTTAAAGTAAAATTTTGAACGAACCCCCATAAGCCCGTAGAGTGCCAAAAATAACTAAAGTTATAAGGATTTTGAACCTACAAATCTAAAATCTAAGAATGCCGAATCAAAATCTTATCTCAAACTAATAGTGATAGAGAACATCGAGGTCTACCCTCAAACCAGATGCTCGTTAAATAGAACAGTGCGGTCGAGGCCATAAACTTAAATCTAGATGCTCACCAAGAGTATCTATGGGAAGAGGCCCGACCTCAAATCTAGATGCTCACCTAAAGAATCTATGGGAAGAGGTTGAACCTCAAATTCGGATGCTCGCCAGAAATATCCATGTAGAGGAGGCCAAAACTTGAATTTGTATACTCATTGAAAATATAATTGTGGGTGCTGAGAAAGCTCATACCAAACTATAATCGAAAGTCATTGTGGAACATCGTCCACTCTAAGTAGATTAATACAAGTGATAGCTACTGAATAACCTCCTTTCACTTTCTCAATAATAAAGCCTTTGATCTTTGTATTCGTTCTCCCAATCTTGTTCAGTTCCATCCAAGCTCGGTTTTGTCTGAATCTTCATGGAAGAAAAAGAAGCAGTTCACCAGCCACTATATTTGTAGATCCCACCAAATCATTAAACCTGGAAGTTGCTCGCTCTTTGATCAGTGATTCACCGGCCACTAGATCGATGAAGTATCTCTGCAAAATCTGCTCTTTGATTAGTGATTCACCGGCCACTAGATCCAGGAATCCCACCCTATTCTCAAACCTGGTGGCTCAATTGATTGGCACCCCTGTAGGCTCATCTTGCATACAAATTCTGGGGGTCCCAAGTCCTGCATCCACCAGGAATATTTCTTCTCTGAAGCGTAAAACTTCAGATTGTAAGGCGTCATTTGAGCCAAGCCCAAAGACTAATCTCGGATCGCAGACGAAACTTGATGTTATTGACATATTTTAAAAGCCATCAAATAAAGAAATTATAGATATGTTCTTTATTGGAATAAGGTTATTGCTTAGATAAGGCCCAACTACCACACTCAAGTCTCTTACATCGGTCTACAGGGGTCTAAACTAGCCAAAATGAGGTCAAGGCAACTAAGGAAAGCACTAGCCATCCTAAACTAAGGTCAACATGCTTAAACCAAGAATAAACAAGCATTCTACACAACATAAGGCATGGAAGATCAATATCAAAAGGCAAATGATCGCAAGTACCCAAAATTACCTTAAAAGGGACTTAAAACATGATTTCTAACTACCTAAGCATGATCTACTAGCTACCTAACATAAATTCCAACTAAGCAACAAGCATTTATATTTTCAATCTCAATTTAATGAAACATTATTTAGTATTCGGAATAGTCTACAACAGCACATGCAACAAAAATCCTAAATTTAAGCAAAGAATATAACCATGGAAGCTGCTAAGATAATGAAACTACCTCTAACGTAGCCTCCCCAATGACTACTCCAATGCATTTCCCTAATGAAAAATCATAATTTTGGAGTTTTAAATCACCAAATTCGGACTTGAAATGAGAAAGAAATTATACTTTGAAAGTTTTCCATTGAGCTAACTGTGTTTGTTTATTAAAAAGGAACAAATGAAAATGACTACCGCGATTGAGGCTACAGTATTCCGTGATCTCGGAGAAGAGAACACCAGATCTCCAAGAACGAAGAGGTCCTCTCGTGATCACGGAGAAGAACCGGGCAGAATGCAAATCCAGTCTTGCGATTCCAGTGAACGAAGGGAGCTAACCTTCACAAATGCAACAAAGAGGACCATGAACACGAAGAGTAAATGGGTTTGTACCAGCATTAGGTGAGATATAAGATTTTTGACAAAAACCAAGTCTTCAATGGGTGCTCGGGATTCATCCAAAACCTATGCATGCAAACGAACTATGTTACCTTATCAAATTTGACATTTTAGACTCAACAGAGCAGTTGAAATTTTCATACGAGGCTATTCAACAAAATATAAGTTCCACACCCAAGAGCTATTTTTTGTCAAAATTCACCAAGGGCCTCGAAATTAGTCTAGCAATCTCAAAAACCAAACAAAAGATCATTGTAGACCAAACTCGACGTTTTGAAGCTAACCCCACTGTCAAAAATTTTATTTAGGCATGATTTCCAAGAAACTTGACCAAGTCAAACTTGGGCCACTTTTGAAAGGTTAAAAGGCTAAATGGTGTAAACTCGCACCAAAAGCCTCAAAACTCGAGCTTGCCATGCTTCCAATCTAAAATGGCAATTTCGAAGTTGATGGAACTGACAAAATTTTATTTTGAGATCATTTACCTGCATTTTTTACTAAATTCAATTTTTCAAGTTATAAAGGCGTCAAAGTACAACAACCTGCACATAATTCAAATGAACGACCAGGCAACGAAACTGTCATTGACAACAAGTCATAAATGACTTGAGGTTGCTATCAGAAAGCTCTAACCTATGAAAATAATGTGGTAACATGAAAATGACCTAGAGGGTCATTACAAGTTGCTCAGATGGTAATCACCTCTCAATTTCAATCCTACGAGATTATTTGATTTGATGCATTAGAAAAAATAATGCATTCATTAGTTCGATATATTATAAATACCTTGTTTGGTACACTTTTTCAACCTATGTATGACTATCAAAATATTATTAGTTATATCCTCTCACTAATTAAAAAAATCACTATCTTCTATTGAAAAATGTTCAATGTCTATTTTCACAGATACTTTGATTGAATTAATGAGAAAAGAAAAATAGTAATGTTTTTATATAAAAAAATTCAGGAAGTTTCCACTATTTCAGTGACAGTTTGTTTTCATCGTGCATTTTTCTAGTGAGCTGACTTAATGGGAATTAAATGAATGAAAAAAATCATGTTTGATTTGTAACATAAATTTTTCACTGGTTCACGGAGAATTTTTTTTTTTATTTCTAGTAGTGTCTATTTGGTATTATGTTATATCTAAATAATACATGATGAACCATGGTCTTAGCTCATGGTTAATGATACAATTGTCCCTCAAAATATTTTTTACTGTATTTATAGAGGATATTTTTGTAAACAATTCTTTTTTTAGGAATCATGAATTGCATGTTATTTTTAATTCACAAAAAAAAATACATAAGAAATTATAATTCAGCATAACTAATATTAATATTACTAATACTGTAATACTAATAATATTAATAAATTTTATTCAATATTATTCTTATACACAATTTTTAAAAACTTTTAAAATTGTGTTTGAATCACCAAGAAATCTTAAAAGGATAAAAACTCTGAGGAAGGGTTTTTTTTTTTTTTGAAAAAAAAAAAGAAAAGCAAAATAGTTCATGAGGTTTAGTGCTTAGAAGTTGCACATCAAATATGGTCATTATAAAGAAGATCAAGTCAGAAAACTTTTATCAATTTATTTTATATGCTTGAGAAAAAAAAAAAGGAGTGGTTACATCAATCACTAGCCAAAAAGTGTCATGATGACAAAACCATTTTTTCTTTTGGTATACCTAATTCCGTTTCTTCATTTTTCTTGGTTTTGCCGTGTTCTATGCGTGTGGTGCATCGTCAAATTAAACCACTATCATTTTGGCACCCTAGGCACTTACGGATCTTTCATAAAATATAAGAAAATTACAAAATATATATATATGTATATTCACTAAAAATGTGTAGACATTCTATAGTAAGTTCATGTAGCTTGATAAGTTCCAAAAGGTCATTTACTCGTTCTTAAACTATCTATTCAAGCATATACTATAAACAGTTAGTAGAACATCAAAAAAATATAGTGCGACAGATAAAAATGATATTTTTTTATTTTTAATGTAATATTTTGAATTTGAATTTTGGGAATGAAAAAAATCGTCAACTAGAGAGTAATTTTCTTAACTATTTTAGTGAATCAATCAGCTAATATCGAATTTAATTTCACTAATGGTATTTGAAATTTAATGCATATGTATAAAATAAATTTATTGTTAGAATTTGCTGTGAATTTTTTATCTTATTTGAATTCTATCACAATTGTGTTTTAATTTAAAAAGTTTTTTTATGGACAAAAACTCTTACATATTAAATATTATACTTTTTTTAGTATGATTTTTTTCGTCATCAATGTTTGTAATTATTAGCTTCCGCATAATATCATATTATTTTGATCTCAATAAGTGATATCAGAGTTAACTACTGAGCAATATTGAAGATAGGTTCAACGCGGGTTCCAATTAAATTATAACCTGTTTTATAATGATGAAAATTTTATCTGAAGTTTATGTGGAGATGAATAATGAATTGTATTCTCAATATTCCTATTGTTGCATCTTTTAAAATCAAAAGAAAATATCTTTAAAACCATATTTAACCCATGGTATTTTTTATTTTATTTTTAAACCATGACAAGCAGCAGCAATAAAATTATATAAAAAACAAAGATCAAAATTATTTACCAAAAAATTAAAAATAAGGAAAAAATTTTATTAAAATTTATCCTAATTTTTTATCTTACTTAAATTCTACCACAATTATATTTTAATTTTTTTTAAAAAGATTTTCTTCATGAAAAATAACTTTTTATATGTTTAGTATTAGTAGAGTGGAAGGACTTATTAAAAGGAGGAGATGAAACAGTGAATTTGAAAAGATTAGGAAGCATTTAATATTATGTATGTGTTATAAAATATGAAATCATATAAAGTAAATATTAAAATTTGGACCATTATATGGTAATTCCTCTTTCCTAAACTGCCTATATAGAGATATCGATTATATTCTTTGTCCCCCTATATCATTTTCCATTCACTTTCTGCGCACCACGGGTGTCAATTATCATCTCCATTTTTCCAAGTCGCTGGTGGAGTACAAAGAGTACGGACACAAGTACAACTAATATATATTTTATTTATTTTATTATTATATATATATGATTATAGTGATGGAAATAACAGTGTATACTTTTTGTATGAATTTAGTTGATCTTATTTGATTTGATATAGAACTTTAGAGAGCAGAGAAGATTTTTTTCCTTTGTGATTTTAAATTTAATTTATGTAGAATGTATAAAAATATTTTTTAATGTTATGATCATAAACATATGGTGTGAAAAATTAAAGTTAAAGAATTACCAAAAAAATATTTGTAAAACGGATTAAAAAGAAAAACGAAAACTTAAAGAACGCATGTTACTGCTTCCTTTTATATTTATTTGAACTCACCAGTATCCTGAATGAGTTTAGAATTTTAATATTGGGTATTAATAAATAATTAATTAATTTTGAACTCAGAATTTTAAAACTTCAATAGACTCTATGATAAGATTTTAATTCGAATTCGTAAAATTAAAATTTTGAATCCACGGGTGAGCAAAAATTGATGTAATTGGTAAATTGAATTGAAAAAACATTATTTGTTTATCAGTATTAAATTATTGGGTTAATAATTTTTAAATTTATTTATTGAATTATCTATTTTCTAAATTTTGATATTACTTTTGATTGTAATCAATATAAACTAATCTTTTTGTCTATCTATTGCAAAATCTTCTTTCTTCTCAACATCAACTAGTATTATCTTCTCTTTCTTAATTTTGAATGTGATTGTGATAAAGACAAACTAATAATATTGTTTCTCAATTTATAGCATGAGTTTTATAAGGAATTAAAATAATTGTCTTAAACAAAAGTGATTAATGTAGAAATCTATGTTGCACTTCGTATCTTGCTACTATTTCTATTTTATACATGTCGTGTATATGATTATATGATCATTTTTTTATTGCTTAAAATGAAGATTGAATCCTTAAGCACTAAGAATCAATTAATTGAAGATTGATCATAAATATTTTATTGATTTGGTTATCGACTAGTATTCACAAATCAAAAATCGATTAATCAAATCAATATTATCTAAAATTGTATTAAAGTGATCGATACACACCTCTAACATTAAGATAGTAATACTATTTATAAAAGTACTCCTATTATATTAGAATTTTACGGGTCATTTCTTATAAAACCAGCTTGAATGTTAGAACTTAAAAGTTATGAAAATGGGGTTGGAATCATAACTTTGATAAGGAGATTCAATAAGATAGAATATCTTTGGTGAGACTCAAATGTTGAATTTATAGGTGGATAACTAAAATTGACATTACTTTGTACTTAGACATCTAATTAACTAAGATTTATATCATTTAATGCATGTTTGTTAATAATATTAAGGGTTAAAAAATATAACTATACATTTTTATATATCAAATTACATGTCCCTATCAATTTTTTCTTATTTACACAAAAATAACAATTCATAATTACAAAATAGGCAAAAGGTATTTGTTGGTATTAATTGATGTTGATGACAAATTGATTTGATTGGTCTTGAGAAAGAAAAAGTGGTATACTTTAGTAATTTATTTGTTATTTTGATAAATAAAAATTTTATTGTAATTTCTTAGTCTTAAAGTGTCTATTTTCGTAAATTTTCCTAATATTGAACTCATCGATAGACAAAAAGAGAGATGCATGTTTCAATCTTCTTTTATTCTCTAATATTTGTATAGATAAATGATTTTTTAGCTGTCAAAAATAAAATATAATTTAAATTTAAAAATTTATAATATGAATAGGTATTTTTTTTAGAAATTGTAATAATATATACTTTTATTTTTATATCATCGACATTGAAATATATTTAAAAAGTTGCTATTGTCCATTATTTTTACTTATATAAATAAATATTAAAATTTTGATTATTATTAATTTTTTTTATTTTACTTATTAGCTTAAATTATCATACATGATTTTGATATTAATATTTTTCTTTTAGGTACATCCCAAACTCATGACCTCAACTATAAAATGTCATGGTGATAATTATTTGCAAGAAAAATTGACGGATGCTAAGATTGATTTTGTCTTCACTTATACAGTATAAAAAATAAACGGAAAAGGGTCAAAATTGTCCCTGAACTATGCAAAATAGATCACTTATATCCTCCGTTAGATTTTTGGACCAAAAATACCCCTGCCGTTATCTTAAGAGACCACAAATACCCTTCAAG
>JBCEWC010004211.1:0-27902 GCA_038996855.1 Solanum aculeatissimum | reverse complement strand
TGTGATCCAATCCATTTTAGCTCAATCCATATTCAATCCATCCAAATCCGATCCAATCCACCCATTTGCCACCTCTACTTAGCCTTAAAAATATCATCCTTGGCTTGTCCAAGTCACTTCCTCACTTCACGAGGCAGTACACAGGCCGTTTGTTGCTAAACGGACCGTCCAAGGTTCCGTTGACTTAGACTTGGCTTAGGGGTGGCTCCAGGACACCCCTAGCTCACTGGAACACTTGAAGAGACCCCAGACGAGCCTTGCAAATTTTCACGGCCCGTGGCCCTTTCCTTGGCCACTTTTCTAAGCCAATCTCCAATGTCTTCCGAATTTCAGATAGTTTCACTGTTTGGGCCATATCTCCCTCATCCAAACTTCAAATTGAGTGAAATCAGTTGTGTTACAAAGCTAACGCAAAGATCGTAAATTTGATATGTATTATCCCACATGGTTTATCCCACATCAAAAGTCATGACTATTTGAAATACACTGCCAAAATTGTCCCTCTAGGCCACCAACTAGCGCAATTTGCATTCGGCCACTTAAACTTAACCCGTGGCTACCAAAACTCAAACATGGATTTTAGTACATCATATAAGACCAATCATAAGGATATTTCAAAAATATTTGGGTTGTTACAACCGTATTCTTCAATGGTGAATCCCCTTAAGAGAAAAGACTTAGAAAATTTTGAGAGAATTTGGGAATGAATGTAATTGAGTGAGAACGAGAGTAGTTTTATTACGTCTGGGGTGATTAGGGGCAGGTGTTGGAGTCAAAACAATGTAGTTTCGGGGTCAAACAGGTAAAATATATCAAAATAAAGTCCATCATTGAAATTCTATTGGACCCATCCACGAGCATGATCTATGAGTTATAGATCTTCTTATGACTCATAAACCATGATTTCCTCCTATTTAAACTTTTTGATTTCTGAAGTTGGTCTCTAAATCAATTCACAAAAGCCACTTACGGCTCGTAATCTAGTTTATGGGTTGTAAAGACCACGTATAACTCCCCTCAACACTTCGCCACATTTCCCACACTCCGAACCCTATTTACGACCTCATTTTATGACCTATATTCCCAAGTACAAACCATAAGGTATTCTCATACACAAACCTCCAGTCTTCACAAATTTTATCAAGGTATAGTCCAGCACATAAGGTCTACCTATGATCCATGGATGAAACCATGAACTGTAGATAGGATTGTACTGTTCAATCCAAACTCAAATTCCTGCAACTTTTCAATGTTCCAACTTTCCAACGTACAAGGTTTTACAATCTAGTAGAGTCTTATTCATGGGTGTGAAGCGTGTCATATCTATAAGTAGGAGGCTATAAGGAATTTTAGGAAATACTTCACTTCTTTCATGATCTATATCATGCTATAGAATATGTTTTGGGGCTTTTTCCCTCTAATGTTTGCTCTTTGAAATTTTCAAAAATGCCTCCCTATGGAGTACCATTGCAAAGGGGAAATAATGTCAATGAGGAACAAGCTCAACCAGTTCCCCAAGTCCCACAAGATCCTATGGTCAAATCAGTCACCCATGTGAAGATTTTCAAACTGCCTTCCAAATACTAGCTCAAGTAATGACAACCCAAGCTAATCAAGGAGGTATGGGTCGGCGACATCTAAAGCTTGAGTTTTTATGAGAATGAACCGGCCTGAATAATATGGCTCCAAAATAGATAAGGATCCACAAGAATTTATGGATGGGGTGTATAAAATTATGGCTATCATTGGGGTGTGTCTGGATGAGAAGGCTGAGCTAGCAGCCACCAACTTAAGGGTGTTTTTAGAGTGTGGTATGATCAATAGATGAGTGAGAAGGTTGATGATTTGGATCCTATAGCTTAGGAGGTATTCAAGGGTGTCTTTGTGGATCATTTTTCCCCTAGAGTTGATGGAAGCCAAGATCCAAGAATTCATCAACGTCAAGAATGAGAGCATAAGTGTGAGGGAGTACGCCCTCAAGTTCACTAAATTGTCCAAGTATGCTCCTTTCATGATTTTCAATCCAAGGGCAATAATGAGTAAGTTTGTGATGGTGTCTTGAATATGGTGTCCAAGGAATGTAAGACAATCATTCTAGTTAAAGAGATGGACATTTTGAGGCTTATGACTTGTGCAGAGAAAATTGAAGAAGAGAATATGAGGGAGAAAGCTAGAGAGTCCTAGAGGGCTCGTATTAACAGTGGTAGCTTTCCCCACCAAAGGTCTGGAAATGGTAGGAATGGTAGATTTCATGGTGGTCAAAGGAAATCTGTACAAGGTTCATCTAGAGCTTTGGATCCTAGGTTCAACAAGGAGAAAGGGGTAAATCCAAAGGCTCAAGGAGGAGGTTCGGGTACACAAGTTACTCCTATTTGCAAGAAGTGTTCTCCAAAATTGACCTCTAGTTTGAATATAACCAATTGAGGGTAAGGGAGTGTAATATTTACAAGATGGCATTCCAGACATGATATGACCATTTTGAATTTTTGCTTATGTTATTTGGGTTAACAAATGTTCCCTCCATGTCACGACCTAATTTAGGGGGTGATGGCACTTGTATTTATCCCACCAAGATAAGTCAGCCTAAAAAGATTTCAAGAACATGATATACAATAATGAAAAACCTAAATCAAGACAATATAATAATAACAGGGATATAAGGCATAAATCCAAACTAAACCATCCCAGAACTGGTTGTCACAACGTACAAGCCTCTAATATATCAGAAAAGGAAGAAAATATACAAGTCTCAATAGTCTTTATCTCTCAAATAGAACAAAACTAGTAAGATATTCGACAATCTTGAGGGTATGCTGGAACAACAAGCAACTACCTCTCAGTTGTTAAAAGCTCGGTCCTACAAGGAGATGAAGAAAGTTTGCAAGATCCGGGCTTACAACCTATAAATATGTGTAGAAACAAAATAAGGGTGAGTACCAAAGTACCCAACAAGCAAACCTAATCATAGGTAGAGAATAAAGAACTAAGCACTCCTCACACCCCAACCACATACGTCTGGACAATAAAACCTACACATAGGAAAAACCAACATGCATAGTATAATAATATAAACATTTACAATCTCATATCATAGTATCTCAATAGTCCAATCTTCTCAGTATACAAGTCTTAAGTCATTCATTATATACCACAACTTTCCAATAGTTCAATCTCAATAATGAGTAAGATATATCATAACATTTCAATAACTCAATCTCAACAATGAGCAAGGTTAAAGTGTGTAACACTCCATATGTTGAGAAGTATGGAAAATGGGAAAGTTGTAGAAAATCTTGAACTGACCAGTGTTACAAGCCAATCTACAACTCATGGATTGTACCACGGGTCATAGAAGGTCTTGTGGTTAAGGTCCTAAACTTGGTAAAAGACATTGGTCACTAGAATTTGAGGTACAAGGGGATCTACGAGTCATACGCCTTAATACAAACCATAATCTGTGTCATGAAAGGTACCTTGAGGTTATGGAAAAATTTTCAAGTCTATTAGAGATCTATAGAGGGGTTCGATGGTTCATTAATAGAACTAAGGACTGTACATGGATTTCAAGGTTCTTAAGTTCCATTTCTAGTAGCTCAATTTTTGGATCCACATAATGGATGAGAAAGAGTATGAGCCATACTCCAGTGTATGGCCCATAAAAATAGTTTCATAAAGTTTGTAAATTGTTAAATAAAGGGCTTTTTCGTTATTCCCTATTCGTTTAACTCCTAAACTATGTCATTTTGACTCTCCAAACTAACTTAATTGACTCAACTCCTATCAAACCTATTCCTTTTTCATTTTAATTCATTCACTCTCAAATTCTCTCCCAAAATCTCAAATTTTCTCTCTCCAAGAAAGGACTCCATTGGAGATAGAGAGCCATGATTTTGGCTAAGGATTTTCAAGTCTTTCATCTCTAATTTAGAAGGCTCTTACTTGAGGTGTGTAGGGCTTCATTCATGGTCTAAATTCGTCCATTAAGCCCAACTCAATTCTTTATTTTTCTCAAAGTTCATACATGTATTTCTATGAGTTTTATGACAACAATCCAAATGGTTGGATTATAATTATTACATGATTATTATACTTATCTATGCATGAATTATTAAGAATTACATGATTTCTATAATTTTGAAGTAAACTAAAGTGACTTCAAGCATATGATGATCAGGACTTGTTGAATTGATGTGAGTTCCTTTACTAATGATCCGAATTGCATGATTTTAACTTAATTTCTCCTGAACCCACACATGGCCCTAATTTCCTATGACAAAGCTATGACTTTACAAATTATGATTTTAAGTCTGAAGAGTATGTTTTAATGATGATGATGTTATGATGATAATGATGATATGAAGAAGTGGGTAACTTAAGACCCTAATGATGATGAAATGGAGAGTTTAACCACATTATATAAAAGTTATTTAGATGGACTATTTTTATGACATGAGATGTTTTCATGAAGTTATGATGTCTATTGTACAAGCTATGAAAGTATAATTTTGATAAAGTATGAATTATGTTGAAAGCTATGTATATGCATGATTATGTATTTCATGATATTTGACTTTGCACCGAATGAGCTTATGTGAGGGGGGCTATCCCCAAGGGCCCTTACAAAGTACTCAAGTCTCACAACTATGTGCCACCATAGGATTATGACTATTTGCCAATAAGGCTAGCTAATGGATTCATATAGCATTATGTTCATGTGATACTCATTGTAGTAGGATGGATCCTAAAAGGTGGGGTCTTTATGTACATGTAATTTCCACCGTGCTAGGATAGAGCCTATATGGTGAGGATCGAGTCTACCTTAGCAAAATAGACTCCTTTTTCACTCGATGTAGAGGGAACATCGGGATTTCATGTAATAGTTTACATGGTCTTATTATCGATTATGGTCTTATTCCCAGATATGTATGCTAGGTGATGAAAGGTTTCATGATATTTTTACTCATGGTTTTAAAAATGCATTGATCATTCATATCTTGTCCTTACTCTATTGCTTATGATTATGCATATTGATATTATGTTATGATGTTCCTTGATGCATGGAATACCTACATACTTAGTACATTCCAAGTACTAACGTATACTTCTTTACCTACGTGATCTAACCATGTAGGGATGGATGACGAGACTATTTTTTCATTTTGTGGGTAAAGTTGTATTGTGCTTTGATGATTATTGGTGAGTTCCCATGCTTTGGGGACAAGCCTTGTTCATGTTATGATTTCATGTTGAAACTTTATGATTTCATTGTTATTCTATCTTGAGGGTGAGCTAGTAGCATGTTATAGACCCTGCCAAGGTCCTATGATGTAGAGACATGTTTTGGACTAAAGATGTTGTATTTCCCCTAACAGAAACTATGAGTTTGATATTGATATGTTCCACTTGATTAATATCTTATGAATCGCTTACGTTACCTGATGTATTCCGATGATATGAAAAAGAGACTTGGATGGGGTGCCTTCGGGTGTCACATTCATCGTATCACGGCTAAGCCCTAGGTTTGGGTTTAGACAAACTTGGTATCAGAGCATAAGATTTGAAAGTATCCTAGGGAATCCAACATGCCGCATCTATTAGAGTCTTGTTCATAGGTGTGAAGCATGACACATCCATGAGCTAGAGGCTATGAGACACTTAGGAAATCTTTGTTTTTTTGTGATCTATGTCGTGCCTTCAAGACTCTCATTCCCTAACAAATTCCTTTGATATTTTCATAAAATGCCTCTATGATGTGCTCCATTGCCTACGGGAGTTGATGCTAATGAAGACCAAGTTCCTTCGACCCCTCAAGTTCCTTAAGGCCCTCAAGAGGACCAAGTGACTAATGAAGAGTTTAGAGCCGCGATTACGATGTTGGCTCAAGTTGTTGCTTCTCCAAAGACTCCTACTCTGGCTTTCAGGGTAAGAGATTTTTCTACAATGAATCCCATGGAGTCCCATGATTCCAAGGTGGATGAGGATCCACAAGAGTTCATTAATGAGATCTACAAGGTGGTAGAGATCATGAGGGTATCTTTTGAGGAGAAGGCCGAATTGGTAGCTTATTAACTTAAGGGAGTTTCTAAAGTTTGGTTCATGCAATAGAAGTCCAAAAATGTTGAAGAAGGTTCTATTGATTGGGAGATGTTTAAAGTCGTGTTCCTTGATCATTTCTTCTCACTTGAACTACAAAGGCCCAAATCTTTTTGAAAACATTATCAATGCAAAGTACTTTGATTTGAAGCTCATTTTATGTGTTTTATGTTCATCATGAGACTCCTTCATTGAGCCATGATCAAAGGAATTCTATCGGCTAAGCTTTTCATGTGAACCGATGAAAGGGTCGACTTTAAATGGTCGTATATCTTTGAACAAGATGAACTGGATGGTCTACAACATATCCAATTGAAGAACTTTGAGTTATCTTTCCAACACATCCAGTTTCACTTGTTTCTGAGATCGGATGGAGAAGTGATGCCCATTTTCGTAAAGGTCATCTATGCAAGGATTTTGTTTGGAATTTTTGCAAAAACAAGGCACCTGGAGACCTTAAACGGGTCATGTTCCACTAAACGGTCCATGTGGAGGTCTTGTGTGACTTTGCATAAGTCATGGTGAGGTGTTTTGATGAAGGTCTCATCCAAAGGAATTATTCTAAATATAAGGTTACCATTCCGGAACTCGCGTCACTTAGAAGAACACCTTTATGACCTGTGTGCCATGAGATGGATTGTGAGGCCTTCAGTGGGAGCCAGCCTTGTCTAGACTTTTGACCAAGTCCAGCTCCATGGACCAGTACACAATACGTGTGTCAGTACACGAGCCATATGGCTCCTTGACGGAACCCCTGACAACTTTTTGAGGCTTATTTCATTAATGGTTTGTTTGTAATTTTGATTATTTAAAAAGGCCGTTTTAGACTTTCTAAGGCCTCCTAAACATTTGAATTGACCTATACTCCTCTATCCTCATTCAAATTCATTTCAACACTTAGATTATTCTAATTCTCTTTTCTAAAAACTCCTCTCAAGGGATTGGAGATATAGCTTGGAGCTTAAGGAAGGATCTTCTCCAATCAATTACTTCTTGATTCTTATAAATTAATTAAGGTATGTGGGATTGATTCATGGTCTCTTTTAACCATGAAGTCCCCAATTTCTAACTTTCCTCAATTTCTATGAAATTCAAGATTACTTTGAATATGGGTCTTTTAAATTAGTATTGATTTAATTAAATTGAAGTATGAGTTGTACTTATTTGATGATTTTAAAGTGAATTAAGTTCAATTATGATGAATTGCATTGGTAGTCCAATTATGCATGTCCCTTTAAGCTTTAAATCAATGCATGGATAATGTTATTTAAGCTTTGATTATTGATTTAATTATGAATTTCATATAGATTCTTCCTATTATGAATTTTAACTTATGATTTTTAATTGCCCATGCTAATCCATAATCATTCATGGCATTTGCATATATGAGCATTGGTTTTTACAAAATATATGATGTGGGTTAAGCCCAACTTGAGATTATGACTATGATTTTGAACAAGTATGGGTATGAAAAGATTGTAATCACATGATGTCTATGATTTGACTCTTTTAATAATTATGGGTATTTATATGACACAACCCGGTTAGGGGGTCTAGATGTGACATGGTGAAAGAGAACTTGAAAGCTCTCGATCAAGCCATCATAGCATCAAACTCATCATTGGTTCAAATAATGCGGAAGCATAACACATAATTCAATAGATTCGAAATCCTCAATAACAAACTCAACATTTAAAACATTATCAAATACCAAACTTAAGTCATTCATATTATATATATATATAGTCAAGGTTAACAAGTCAACAGATAACGTAACAAGAGTGTCAAAGGTCAAACACATGCCTCTAATGGAGTGACGGGGGCCACGAAAAGTTCGGCTTCACCCTCAAAAGTCAAACTAAAACAGAAGTAAACTACTAATAGCAAGAGGAAAGGCAGTTATTGCCCTTGGAAGAAGGGCTCACCACTAACAGATAGCTTCAAGATCAAAGCTCGTTGGTAGGTAGATAAAACTCGTCACATGTACCTACATGATTAGAGCATGTAGACAAAAGTATGGGTTGGCACAATAAAGGACTAAGTATGAGGGCATGCAATGCATATGACATGGAAGCGTGACTACAATACGACAAAGGGACACTTGGTTCGAAAAGAGTGCACTTAGCCAAAGGAATATATATAACAAGATACTTATGCCATGATGCATGAGATGCAACCTATCAATATTATAATTTCGGGGATTTGACCTCAACTGACTCAAAGTAGGACAAAGCGATCTACCACTCAGAACGGACTACTTTCCAAGTAGATCCCAAAACTCCCTTAAACAAGGGGTATCAAAACAAAGCTCCCAATCTGGGGAAATCCCATGGTGGCACATGGTTTGACGGAAAGGGTGAATACCCAATCCCTCAGTACTAAGTCGGATCCCACGACGATACATATATACATACCAATACTTTTCAAAACCCAAAACAAACCATACTTTTCAAATCATGCATCATTAGAACATAGTTACCAAAAATCAAACGTTTCAACTCAAGAGGCTTCAAACCAAATCAAGAGTTTCCAAAATCATTCAAGGTCAATGGAATAGGATGTACCTCATTCTACAAAATCACAAACCAAAACAAACGTTGCAAGAACCCAAATGACTCATAGAGTTAATCAAAGAGATATTGTGATCAAAATCCTAGACATATCCAAATTCATATCAAGAATTTCCCAATACAAGAGTTTCATCAAAGTATTATCCAATGCAATACATGAATGAATGCATCAAAGCAAAGGTGACAGAATTCAAGACTTTAAATTTACAATTTCAAGCATTACTTCTTCAAATTCATATGAAAATTTCCAAGTTAAATCCGGCAAAACTCACCCATGCATCAAAATTCAATACAAACACATGCAATACTAGTTCTTCATACTTTAATGGAGTAAATCATAATTTCAAGAGTAAATTCACAAGAAAGTAACCTAAAGTCTACAGCGAACACCAAACGTCAAGAGAGTTTTACGAAATCAAAGAACCCATAACTAAGTAAAATGTAAAAATTCATAATTTAAAGATTTGGGTTCTTGGGCTTCATGGATGGAAGAATCCATGAATTTAAATCCCACATACCTTATACCAAACGCTTGAATTGTGTAGAGAATCAAGAATTGAACGTTTTCCCCGAATCTTCTTCAAATCTTCAACAATGACGATCAAGAGGCTTGAGAGGATTTGATGAAGTTTTAGAGTGTTTTTTGAAGGGAGATATACGGTTAATGTTATGTTCTTAAGGTTTTAAGGACCTTAGGGGACATAAAAGAGGCTTAGGAATTTATTAAATCAAAAACTTACCCTTACTAAAATGGAATTTAAACTACCACACAGGGTCACACGGCAGCTACAGTGCCCGTGAACTTGACTCACAGTCCGTACAATCCCCCATCAAATGACACTTAACCAAATTTTCAACGCGAACTCTCGGAGGACTTTCTGGACCACTTGATGGGAGAACTCATGGACCGTGTGGCTTCACACGGACCGTGTACTGGTCAGTGGAGCCATACTTAGCCCAGGCATCTACTCCCAAGCCAAGCCAAGCCACTTCCCCACTTGACAAGCCACTTCACGGACCGTCAAATGGCTCACAGACTGTGGGGTGGTCCGTGGCCTATGACTTGTTTCTTGGGGTGGTTCCTGGCCACCCATAGCTCTCTGGACCTTGACACGGAACCCCACACGTACCGTTCCAAAGCTCAAGGTTCGTGGCCTTTGCCTTGGTCCCTTTTCAGGGCCTATCTCCAATGTCTTCTAAATTTCAGGCAGTCCCACTATTTTAGCCATAACTTCCTCATCCGAACTCCAAATCGAGTGAAACCAGTTGCATTGCGAAGCTAACGCAAATATCTTCAATTTGATATATATCATCCCACACGGTTCAATCCACATCAAAAGTTATCCTATCTCAAAGTTCACTGCCCAAACGGCCTCTCTAGGCCAGCAAATGATCCGTTTTGCGTTCGGTCACTTAAACTTAACCCGTGGCTACCAAAACTCAACCATGACCAGTATACCATCATACAAGACCAACCATAAAACGTTTTCAAAAAAGTTTAGGTCGTTACATCATCTCCCCCTTGGGAACATTCGTCCTCGAATGAGCTAAGATTAGGACATGAGGACATCAATCACAAAACAAGAGACATGCTGGCCAAAACTCAAGAGATCATGCATCATACCATTAATCATTCAAAACTCAAGAGATCATGCATCATACCATTAATCATTCAAAACTCATGTCAAACATTATTTAAATTATTTTTGTGCTCATGAATGCATGCAATGTCATGAAATTCAAAAAGCAAAGAATTGGAACAAATCAAGGATAGAACCTAGTACCTTAGGCTTGAGTAGATGGGAAAAGATGAGGATAGTGATTCTTCATGTCCAATTCTGTCTCCCATGTTGCACTTTCTACTTCTTGGTTTCTCCAAAGAACCTTCACCGAAGCCACTTCCTTGTTGCGATGACGCTTCACTTGTCTGTCTAAGATCTCAACCGGGACCTCTTCATAGGTCAAGTTTTCTTCAATTGTCACACCCTCTAAAGACGTAACGGTCATGGGATCACCAACTACCGTCCTCAACATAGACACATGGAAGACCGGGTGAATAGAACTCATATCCATGGGCAAATCTAATTTGTAAGCTACATTCCCAATACATTTAACAAACTCATAAGGACCTACATATTGAGGACTTAGCTTACCCCTCTTGCCAAACCACATCATGCCCTTCATAGGAGACACCTTTACATACACCCTGTCGCCAACAAGAAATTCAAGGTCTCTTTTTCTCACATCCGCATAAGACTTTTGGCGACTTTGGGCCATTTTCAATTTCTCTCTTATCATTTTCACCTTATCAATAGCCTCAATCACAAAATCCGGGCCTAGTAAGGCCATCTCCCCAACTTCAAACCAACCGATCGGAGACCTACACCTTCTGCCATATAAGGCCACAAATGTGGCCATGCCAATACTAGCATGGAAGTTGTTATTATATGCAAACTCAACAAGTGGAAAGTGATCATCCCAATTACCCTTGACTTCCAGCACACATGCCCTCAACATGTCTTCGAACGTTTGAATTGTTCTTTCGGCTTGCCCATCAGTTTGGGGATGAAATGTGGTACTCAACTTAACCTTAGTACCAATCCCTCTTTGGAAGGACTTCCAAAAATGTGAAGTGAATTGGATACCTCGGTCTAATATGATAGACCTTGGCACACCATGCAAACAAACTAACTCCTGAATGTACACCTTAGCATACTCCTCAGCACTATAGGTAGTCTTGACCGGTATAAAATGAGCTGACTTTGTCATCCTATCAAGAATCACCCAAATAGAATCAAACTGTCTCCTCGTACGAGGAAAGCCCACCACAAAGTCCATATTAATGTCTTCCCACTTCCAAGTAGGAATTTCAATGTCTAGGGTCAAACCATCGGGCCTTTGATGCTCAACCTTTACTTGCTGGCAATTTGGACATTCCAACACAAACCTTGCTATATCCCTCTTCATACCATGCCACCAAAACAACTCCTTCAAGTCTTGATGCATTTTAGTAGAACCTGGATGGATTGAATATTAAGAGTTATGAGCTTCTTGCATGATCATCTCCTTCAAACCCTCCACATCCGGACCACACAAATGGTCTTGATAGCGAAGCACAGCATCTCCCCCTTAGGAGAAAACCTCAATTTTTCCCTCGAAAACTAGCTTTTTCAACTCAACCAAGGAAGGACCCAGATCTTGTTTTGCCTTCATATCAACCACCAAGGAAGATTCAGAACCACCTTGAGCATGAATATCCCCCTTTCCGGAATTAACTTATCTCACACCCAACCTAGCCAATCGGTGAACATCCCTTGCTAATTCCTTTTTCTCCTCTTCCACATGTGACACACTACCCATGGAGAGTCTACTAAGAGTATCCGCTACCACATTAGCCTTGCTGGGATGGTAAAGAACGCTCATGTCATAATCTTTGAGAATCTCTAGACATCTCCTTTGACTCAAGTTCAAATCCCTTTGAGTAAACACATATTGCAAGCTTTTATGGTCGGTGAATATATCAACATGAACATCATACAAGTAGTGTCTCCAAATCTTCAAAGCAAAAACCACCGCCGCTAACTCAAGGTCATGATAGTTCTATTCATGCATCTTCAATTGCCGAGAAGCATAATCTATCACCTTGCCATGTTGCATGAGGAAACAACCTAAACCCACTCTTGAAGCATCACAATATACCACGAAACCATCTAACCCATTTGGTAAGGTCAAAATTGGAGCCGAGGTAAGTCGGTCCTTCAATGTTTGAAAACTCTTCTCACATTCATTAGACCACACAAACTTAACTTTCTTTTGGGTCAACTTGGTCAACGGAGATGTTATGGATGAAAACCCCTCAACAAACTGTCTATAATAACCGGCTAACCCAAGGAAGCTTCTAATATCCGATGGAGTCAATGGCCTAGGCCAATCTTTCACTGCCTCTATTTTCTTGGGATCAACCTTGATGCCATCACCTCAAGCTATGTGAGAAAAGAAGGCAACTTCATTCGACCAAAAATCACACTTACTAAATTTGGCATATAGTTTCTTCTCCCTCAAGGTTTGAAGAGCCAGCCTTAGATGATTCATATGTTCACCCTCACTCCTAGAGTAGATCAATATATCATCAATAAACACCACAACAAAGTCATTAAGAAATGGTTTAAATACTCGGTTCATAAGATCCATAAATGCCGCTGGAGCATTAGTTATCCCAAAGGACATCACCACAAACTCAAAATAATCATAACGAGTCTGAAAAGCTGTTTTTGGAATGTCACACTCCCTCACCTTCAATTGGTGATAACCCGAACGAAGATCAATCTTTGAAAAGTGGGTCACCCCTTGAAGTTGGTCAAACAAGTTATCGATTCTTGGCAATGGATACTTGTTCTTAACGGTCACCTTGTTCAACTGCCGGTAGTCAATACACATTCATAGTGACCCATCTTTCTTCCTCACAAATAACACGGGAGCACCCCAAGGTGAGATGCTAGACCTAATGTACCCTTTCTCCAACAAATCCTTCAATTGTTCTTCCAATTCCTTCAATTCGGCTGGAGCCATCCGATAAAGAGGAATCGATATTGACTGAGTATCCGGAAGGAGATCTATGCTGATGTCAATCTCTCTATCTGGAGGAATACTGGGCAAATCTTCAGGAAACATTTCAAGGAACTTGCTAACAATCGAAATCGATTCAAGCCTAGGTATCTCACTTTCGACATCTCTAACCCTCACTATATGATAAATACAGCCCTTACCAATCATCTTTCGGGCCTTGAGATAGGAAATAAACCTACCCTTGACAACTGAACTACTACCCTTCCATTCAAGCACAGGCTCATTGGGGACATGAAATCTAACTTGTCTAGTTCTGCAATCTACCGAGGTATACGAAGCGTACAACCGGTCCATCCCCAAGATCACATCAAAATCGTACATCTCAAGTTCAACGAGATCACCCAAAAATACCCTATGCATCACAAAAACCGGACAACCCCTATACACTTTACGGGAAATAATAGACTCACCAATAGGGGTATACACTGAATAAGGTTCCCTCAAGGTCTCGGGATTCAGACCAAATTTTACGGCCAGTAAAGGAGTCACAAATGACAAGTTAGAACACGGATCTAACAATGCATATGCATCAAAGTTAAATATTCGTAACATACCCGTGACAACATCTGGAGCATCCTCTACCTCTTGACGACCATGAAGTGCATAGAACCGATTGTTCCTAGAAGCATTAACAACCGGAGCCTTAGGTGGCCCTTGACCACCCGGAGAAACTTGATCTCTCTTTGGATTCTTTGGACATTTGAAGACCCTGTGGTCCAGACTACCACAACCATAGAAAGCACCAGAAACCCGTCGACACTCACCTAAATGATTTCCCCCACAAGTACCACAACGAGGTCCCTTTTGTCCACCACCAACTGGTGCCTTAGGAGGGGGAACCCGAGGATTTGCAAACTTCACACCAGAGCCTTGGTCCTATTTGAATTGGTCATAACCACCTCTAACATTCCAGAACCCCCTTCAAGTCGGGCCCTCTTCGCCTCTCCCATTCTCCTTTCTTTAAGATTTTCTCCTTCTATCTGTTCAGCATAAGTCATGAGCCTGGAAATGTCCATATTATGAACGAGCATTGTTGTTCTGCACTCCTTCACCACTAAGTCTGAAACACCGGATATGAACTTGTGCATCCTAGCACGAGGGTCTGCCACCAACATAGGACCATACTTTGACAGCTTTGTAAACTTGAGAGCATAGTTCCTCACCATCATATTCCCTTGTTTCAAGTTAATGAACTCAGTCATTTTGGCCTCCCTAAGTTCAAGAGGGAAAAACCTGTCAAGGAAGGCCACTTTGAATTCATCCCATATGACCTCAGCACCCCTAAGTAAAATGTAAAAATTCATAATTTAAATATTTGGGTTTCTTGGGCTTCATGGATGGAAGAATTCACGAATTTAAATCCAACATACCTTATATCAAACGCTTGAATTGTGTAGAGAATCAAGAATTAAACGTTTTTCTTGAATTTTCTTCGAATCTTCAAAAATGGCGATCAAGAGGCTTGAGAGGATTTGATAAAGTTTTAGAGTGTTTTTGAAGGGTGATATACGGTTAATGTTATGTTCTTAAGGTTTTAGGGACCTTAGGGGACATAAATGAGGCTTAGAAATTTATTAAATCACGAAAATACCCTTAATAAAATGGACTTTAAACTTCAACACAGGTTCACACGGCAGCTACAGTGCCCGTGAACTTGACTCACAGTCCGTACAACCCCCCAACAAATGACACTTAGCTAAATTTCTAACGCTAACTCTCTGAGGATTTTCTAGACCACTTGACGGGAGGACTCACGGACCGTGTGGATTCACATAGACTATGTACTGGTCTGTGGAGCCACACTTAGCCCAGGAATCAACTCCCAAGCCAATACAAGCCATTTTCCCACTTGACGAGCCATTTGACGGACCATCAAATGGCTCACGGACCGTGGGGTGGTCCGTGGCCTTTGACTTGTGTCCTGGGGTATTTCCTTGCCACCCCTATCTCTATGGACCTTGACATGGAACCCCACATAGACCTTTCCAAATCTCACTGTCCGTGGCCCTTTCCTTGGGCCCTTTTTAAGGCCTATCTCGAATGTCTTCCGAATTTCAGGCAGTCCCACTATTGTAGCCAGAACTTCTTTATCCGAACTTCGAATCGAGTGAAACTAGTTGAGTGACGAAGATAACGCAAACAAATTAAGTTTTATATATATCAACCCACACGGTTCAACCCGCATCAAAAGTTATTCTATCTCAAAGTTCACTGCCCAAACGGCCTCTCTAAGCCACCAAATGATCCGTTTTGCGTTCGGCCACTTAAAATCAACCCGTGGCTACCAAAACTTAACCATGACCAGTATAATATCATACAATACCTACCACAAAGAGTTGTCAAAACAATTCGGGTCGTTACATTATACCAATGTGTATAAGTTTTGATGAGCTATTTCTATGCATGAATTATGACATGAAAGTGTGATTTGGAATTTTAGCCCAAGTATGACATGAATTGAATTATATTTGGCTTTTAAGCCTAAGTATGCATTGTTATTATTTGAAAAGTTTTATGCCTCTTTGAAAGCATGTATATGTATATATTTATTCCCGTGGGATGTTGACTTAGCACCGAATGGATTGTAGGCATCAGGGATATCCCTATGCGTCCTCTTCCTTTATCTTAAACAATTTTACAACCATAGGATCAGGTTTATGCCCCTCATGGATGATTATGATATGTTTATGGAAATCCTTTTTGAAATAGTGTTGTTCCTGTAAGGTAAGGTACTCTCCGAAATGGGTGTTGTTCCCGTAAGATGAGTAGATGAGTATGGAAATCCTTTCCAAAATGGTTGATGTTCCCGTAATCATAGGTTACTTCTTTAAAATGGGAGGTGTTCCCGTAAGGAGGAGTAAGGTCTACCTTTGGCAAGTAGATCGCCCTTTCTTTCGATATAGGGTAGGCATTGGAATTCCAAGTTGTAGCTCACTTGGTCTTATATGTCAGTTGACGTCACATCCCCGATATGTGTAAGTATTATGGCACTCATGCATCATGGATTTCATGGCATATTGATATGATATTCTTTCCTATATATTTCTTGCTATATATATGTGTTTTATCATCTAACATTGATTTGTAGGATTATATGTCCATAAGCATTTGCATGCCCGTATACTTAGTACATTCAAACATACTAACGCATACTCTTTTTCCTACATGATCTAACCATGTAGGGATCAGAGACTATCATCTTCCACCTCTTGACGGCTAGCTTGATTGACAAAGAGTTGCTTATGGTGGGTCCTATCATCCAAGGACAAGCCACCTTCTATCTACCTTTTTATGATATAATGCTTATGTTTTTACTTTGAGGGTGAGCTCGGGACATGTCTTGGCCCCCGTCCTACTCCATATGTTAGAGGCATTGTCAAAAATCTTGAAAACTCTACATACGATCTTGCTCTTCTTGTTGTGTGTTGCTTATGAAGGCTATGCCTATGGCTATATTGTGTTATGCTTATGTTTTGAAGATATTCTTATGATGATATGTGGAAAGTCATAAGCCCCTTTCTATCCCCATAGTGTGAATCATACTTACCCGTCTTTTAGTTCTTATATGTTATGTGCTATGTGAATTCATGTAAATCCCTTTCCTCTGTGGCATCCCCATAGCTTGAGTCCAAAGCCCTGCTTCCCTTAGAATTATGTGTTTAATGTATATTTATGCGCTTCCAAACCAATAACGTGGGAATATATGTTATGAGGCTTGTTTAGGGGACTCTCAGGTTCCCATTCGGCGTGTCACTCCTAGGCCCTAGTCTTGGGTCGTGACATGAAATAAGGAAGATAAAATAATAGAATTTATGAATTTGAGGCAAGGTGGCATGAGTGTGAGGGAATATTCCCTCAAGTTCACAAAATTGTCCAAGTATGCTCCTTCTTTGGTGGTCGACTCCAGGGCCTGCATGAATAAGTTCACCTTAGGTATTTCCAACTTAGTGAAGATGAAGTGTAAAGCTGCAATCACTATCAAAGAGATGGATATTTTTTGGCTCATGACATGCTAAGCAAGTGGAGAGTGAGAAAATTCAAAATATGAGGATGAGAGAGTCAAAAAAGGCTTGTTTTGATTATGAATTTTCTCATGCTAAGTCTGATGGTGATCATTTTTAACAAGGCCAAGGGTCTTCCAAAGGTTATCCTCAAAGGTTTGATAAGCATAGGATGCCTAACCCTAAGGCTCAAGTTGATGGTTCTAAGAGTGGTGGTACTACCCTTCTAGGTGTCCCAAGTGTGGGAGGCACTATGTTGGTGATTGCTTGAGAGGAACGAGTGCTTGTTATGGTTGTGGAAAGATGAGGCACAAGTTGTACGAGTGTCCTAATATTCTTAACAAAGGTAAGGAAGGGTGTCCACAAGGTCATATGGTTCAAAGTGGGCATGTGAAATGAGGTGTTGAAGCTTAAAGAGGTGGTCCACGAGTTAATCGATTTTATGCTCTACATGCTAGGAAAGAGCTTGAAGAGTCTCTCGATGTGATTACGGGTATGTTAAAAGTCTTTGACCATGATGTGTATTCTTTTCTTGACCCTGGTGCTAACATGTCTTTTATTAATCCTTACCTTGCCATAAAGTTTGGTGTGTCTCCCGAAGTCTTATCAGAGTCTTATTCGATTTATACTCTAATTTATGAGTCTACTAGCCTAGAAGGTCTATAAAAATTGACCCATGTCATTCTTACATAAAGTTTTTCTGTAACAACCCAAACATTTCTGAATCTTATGTTACTAGTATAGGGCTGATTTGAGTTTGTCTTGATTAGCTTAGGATTTTCCCGAGTCTCCCTTGCATGACCGTTATAGAAGAAATCGTATTGGCCAAGTCTTGCTTGACATATTGGGGAAAGCACTGACGTTAATTATCTATATCTCTTGGTAAGGGATGAATGGTGGGGGCCACAAATTATCAAATTGAATCTTTTTGTGTTATATTCCCAACGCATTTGGTCTCACTCAATTCAGAGTTCGAATGTGAAAGCTATGGCCTTCACAGTGGGACTGCCTGTGTAGGAAAGCACGCTGGAAAAGAAAAGTAAATTTTAGACCCGAGAGTAGGGCCTAGATGTGACATGGCGAAGGAGAACCCAAGAGTCTTCAATCAAGCCATCATAGCATCATCACACACATCATCGGTTCGAAAGCACATAAACATAACAAATAACATATAAGTCTAGGGGATTCCGGGGCTTTGGACTCAAGCTATGGGGATGTTGCTGGAATGGGATAAGCATGAATCACATAGCACATAGAAATTACGTTCTAAGGGGTGAGTAAGTATGACTCAAGCACATTCCCAATCCAACAATCACAATAACATAAGCGGAAACAAATTCGTAACATAAGGAACCCTTGTCAAACATAGGGAGTCATATCATTTCAAGTAACACATAGCATAACGTACAATAGAGTTCGATATGTCCAACAATGCCTCTAAATAAGATGAGACAGGGCCTCGACATATTCCGGGCTCACCCTCAAGTCATAAGTAAAAAAAGGAACATAAACTAAATACATAAGGTAGATGAAATTGGGTATTTCCGTTGGAGTATAGGGCTCACCACAAGCAACACTTCAAGTCTCCGCTAAACGTCCAATGGTGGAAGGAAATCGTCTCCGACCCCTACATGGTTAGAATATGTAGACAAAAGTATGGGTTAGCACATATAATGCACTAAGTATACAGCTATTCCATGCACATGCACATGATCCTATGACAAGGCTAGATGACAAGGGAACACATGGTACTGAAGGGAGTGCACATAGCCAAAGGAATTTATATCATAACAATATTCCATGTCATGTCTTGATGCATGAAGTGCAAACCTACATACATATCATAGCGGGGATGTGACCTTAACAAACAACATGAGAGACCAAGCGAGCTACTACTTGGAATTGGACTACTTGCCAAGTAGATCCCTAATCAACCCTTAGACAAGAGGAATTCATAACAGATTAATCCTATCAAGGGAGAAAACCCATGGTGGCACATGGTATGACGGAAAGGAGTGGGACCCTTGGAAATAGCCCACTTACTACTCCAATCTCTCAGTACTAAGTCTCATCCCACGGGAATACATATAAATATATGAGCCTTCAAAATGGAGATTTGACCTTTCGTTCAAAACAATGCATAGTTGGGCTATTAGCCAAATCATAATTCAAGTCTTTCCATAATTAGGCTCAAAGCCATCAAGAGTTTCCAAAAGCCATTTTCCAAGACCTATGCAATAGGAGTAGCTCATCTACATAGCATATGATATCATGCATTATCATAACATATCATATCATATAATAACGGTGTAAACACCCATAATTGCTCAAGGAGCCATAACATTGACTTTATGTGATCACATTTAGTCGTTTCCATGACATATCATAACATGAGGGCCAAGCCCTTATTAAGCGTTTCATCATAACAAACCTTTTATGCTCATGAATGCAATGCATGGATGATCAAGAGTACCATGGGTATGAGATATCATCATTTAAATCATCAATACAATAAATCCATATCCAAAGCATAGTGAAATCATTAATTTAAAACAAAATCATTAATACCCATGCTTTAATTGAAGAACTAAGGGGACATGCATTTTTTAAACAACATAAAATCAATGGGAATCATCAATGAGGGGCTCAATTCACTTTGAAATCAATAAATTTGCACATCTCACACTTTAATTGAAGCAAAACATTCATAAATTTAAAGACCCAATTCAATGGAAGTCAAAATTCATCAAAATTGAAAAGGGAGTTCTTGGGTCTTCATGGTTGAAAGAATAATCATGAATCAATCCCGCATACCTTTAATTACTCAAGAAGAATAAGAAGAATCTGAAGAAGAATCCAATTTCCCAAAGTTTCCAAGCTTGTCTTCAATGGAGGTTGAGAGAAAAATGAGAGAATAGTTTTGGAAAGATTCAAGAGATTAGATGAATGAGGGAAATTAGGGTTCAATTTAGGGGTTTTAGGAGAGCTTAAAAAGACTAAAACGACCCTAAGATCAATTAAAATTACAATTACACAATTAATAAAATGAAGAAAATAACTGGGAACAAGAGTCGCAGAACATCTACACAGACAGTACAACGGTCCACGGTCAGTGAACTCGACCATGTGGATACACTTGGTCACGACTTTGGTTTGCAAACCTTGGAAACTTTCTGGACCACTTCACGGAATGGCTCACAAGCCGTGAGTCATCACACGGACTGTGAAGTGGTCCGTGGAACCTCACTTGGCTCAGAGTCCTGGCCCAGGGTCCAAGCAACTCTCTGGACCACTCCACGGGTGCCCTCACGAACCGTGAGGCCTCACACAGTCCTTGAAATGGTCCGTGGAACCTTACTTGGTTTGGAGCATTGGTCTATCACCAAGCCCACTTTCTGGATCAACCAATGGAGGGGCTCATAGGTCGTGAATCCCCACACGGTACGTCGTCCTGCCATGTGGCCCTGCCTTAGCCAACTTTGTCGCTCTCTTTCCATAATATTTTTGGACACAGACAGTCCCACTGTAACGGCCATAACTTTTACATACGAACTCCAATTCGAGTGAGACCAATTGTGTTGCAAAGATAACTTGGAGAACTTCATTTTGATATGTAATAGTCCACACAGTTCATCTCGTACTAAGAGATATATCTATTCAAAGTAAGTACTCTCCACATAACGTCAAGCAAACTTAACCAACGTGATTCCTTTGAACATGGCCACATAAGCAAGACCCATGATGGTCACTAGCTAACCAAAACAGGTTCCAATAGACCTTATTCAGCCACTATGAAGTTCAAAAATTTTTGGGTCATTACATCATCTTCCCCTTGGGAACATTCATCCTCGAATGGGCTAGAGAAAGGTTTGAAGGATTCAATCGAGCAAGAACATTGTCAACACAACTCAAAACAGATCATGCATTAATTCAAAAACTATTTAAAACTCATGTCAAGACATCATTTAAATCATTTTTGTGTTCATGTATGCATGCAATGTCATGAAACTCAAGAATTGAAGAATTAGGACCATTCGTAAATTGAGATACAACCTAGTACCTTAGGCTTGAGGTTATTGGAAAAGATACAAGTATCGCTTCATTATGTCTGACTCCGGTTCCCATGTAGCACTCTTCACTTATTGGTTTCTCCAAAGTACTTTGATCGAAGCTACCTCTTTGTTGCGAAGTTGCTTGACTTGCCTATCCAAGATCTTAACCGACACCTTTTCATAAGTCAAATTCTCCTCAACCATTACACCCTCCAAAGGTACGATCTCCCTAGGGTCACCAATCAATTTCCTCAACATTGAAACATAGAACACCGGATGATTAGAACTCATCTCCAAAGGCAAATCCAACCTATAAGCCACATTGCCAATTCGCTCAACCACCTCATATGGTTTGACGTACCGAGGGCTCAACTTGCCTTTTTTGCCAAATCGCATGATGCCTTTCATAGGAGATACTTTCTCATAAACCCAATCACCCACATAAAATTTGAGGTATCTTTTCCTAACATCTGAATAAGACTCTTGGCAACTTTAAGTCGTCCTCAACCTCTCCCTAATCAACTTTACCTTTTCTATGGCCTCAATAACCAAGTCCGGGCCCAACAATGCCACCTCACCTATTTCAAACCATCCCATCGGAGATCTACATCTCCTACCACACAACGCTTCGAACGGAGCCATACCAATGCTAGCGTGGAAACTATTGTAGTTGGGAAACTCAATAAGTGGTAGATGATCATCCCAATTTACCTTGAACTCCAACACATAAGCCCTTAACATATCCTCCAAGGTTTTAATTGTCCTCTCGGCTTGTCCATCGGTTTGGGGACGGAATGCCATGCTTAATTTAATTTTAGTACCAAGTCCCCTTTGGAATGACCTCCAAAAGTGAGAAGTAAATTGAGTGTCATGATCCGATATGATAGACCTTGATACACCATACAACCTCACCAATTCTCGAATGTACAATTTAGCATAATCCTCGGCACTATAAGTAGTCTTGACCGGTAAAAAGTGAGCCAACATAGTCATTCGATCAACAACAACCCATATTGAGTCAAAATATTTGCGAGTACGGGGTAAACCAACTACGAAGTCCATATTCACATCCTCCCACTTTCAAGTAGGAATTTCAATATCTTGGGTCAACCCGCTGAGCCTTTGGTGTTCCACCTTCACTTGTTGGCAATTCGAACATTCTGACACGAACTTGGCTATGTCCTTCTTCATGTAATGCCACCAATACACCTCTCTCAAGTCCCGATGCATCTTAGTAGACTCTGGATGAATAGAATATTGGGAATTATAAGCTTCACTCATAATGACCTCTCTAAGGCCGTTGATATCCAGAACGCATAATCAGTTTTGACACTGTAGCACACCATCTCCCCCTTGGGAGAAAACCTCAATTTTTCCTTTGGTAACCAACTTCTTTAACTCAACCAAGGAAGGGTATAAATCTTGCTTTGCCTTAACATCAACCACCACTGAAGACTTGGATCCACTTTGAACATGAATACCACCCTCTTTTGAGTCGGCCAACCTAACACCTAATCTAGCAAATTAGTGTACGTCCCTTACTATCTCTTTCTTCCCTTCATCCACATGCGACACACTTTCCATGGATAATCTACTAAGGGTATCTGCCATGATATTTGCCTTATCGGGATGATAAAGGACACTCATGTCATAGTCCTTGAGGAGTTCCAACCATCTCTTTTTTCTCAAGTTAAGATCTCTTTGGGTGCACATATTTCAAACTCTTATGATCGGTGAAGATTTCAACGTGAACCCCATACAAGTAGTGTCTCCAAATCATTAAAGCAAACACCACCGCCGACAACTCAAGATCATGGGTCAGATAATTTTGCTCATGCACCTTCAATTGCCGAGATGCATAAGCTATCACCTTACCATGTTTCATAATTACACATCCCAACCCAATCCACGACGCATCACAATACACCACAAACCCATCTAACCCATTGGGCAAGGTCAAAACAGGAGTCGATGTGAGTCGATCCTTCAAAGTCTGAAAACTCTTTTCATACTCACTTGACCACACAAAGTTAGCCTTCTTCTGGGTCAACTTAGTTAATGGGGATGTAATAGAAGAAAACTCTTCGACAAATCTCTAATAGTAACCGGCCAACCCAAGAAAACTTCGAATATCCAAAGGGGTCAACCGTCTAGTCCAATCCTTCACCGCTTCGGTCTTCTTAGGATCAACCTTAATACCATGACATGACACCACGTGACCAAGGAATGCAACTTCTCCCAATAAAAACTCACACTTGCTAAACTTGTTAAACAATTGCTTCTCTCTCAAGGTTTGAAGCACCAACCTCAAGTGATCCATATGCTCCGGCTCACTTTGAGAGTAAATCAGGATGTCATTAATGAACACTACCACAAAACTATCAAGGAATGGCTTGAATACCCAATTCATGAGATCCATAAATACCGTCGGAGCATTGATCAATCTAAATGACATCACCACAAATTTGAAATGCCCATAATGGATCCGGAAAGCCATCTTTGGAATATCACACTCCCTTATCCTCAATTGATGGTAACCCGAACGAAGATCTATTTTGGAGAAATGAGTAGCTCCTTGTAGTTGATCAAACAAATCAATTCTGGGCAATGGGTACCTATTTTTGACGGTCACCTTATTCAACTGCCGATAATCAATACACATTCGAAGTGAATCATCCTTCTTTCTTACAAACAATACGGGAGCACCACAAGGTGAAATACTTGGCCTGATGTAACCCTTCTCTAATAAGTCCTTCAACTGATCCTTCAACTCTTTTAGTTCGGCCAAAGCCATACGGTAAGGAGGAATGGAAATAGGTTGAGTATCCGAAAGGAGATCTATGCCAAAATCCACTTCTCTATCAGGAAGAATGTCGAGCAAGTCTTCAGGAAACACATTGGGAAATTCATTAACCACCGAAACTGATTCAAGCGTAGGTGACTCACTCTCCACGTCTCTAACCCTTACAATATGATAGATGCATCCCTTGCAAATCATTCTCCGGGCTTTGAGGTAGGAAATAAACAGACCCCTAACCATGGAATCACTACCCTTCCATTCTAACACGGGCTCATTAGGAACTTGGAATTTAACTTGCCTAGTTCTACAATCAACTGAGACATATGAGGCATGCAAACAATCCATCTCAAGAATAACATCAAAGTCACACATCTCAAGCTCTACAGATCACCAGGGAAAACTTTATAAAACACTGAAATAGGACAACCCCGACACTTTTCGGGAAATGATAGACTCACCCATAGGAGTATACACCGAATATGGTTCCCTCAAAGTTTTAGGACTCAAACAAAATTTAATAGCCAACAGAGGAATCACAAAAGATAAATTTGCACTCGGATCAAGTAAAGCATAAACATCAAAATCAAAGACTTCTAACATACCACTCACGACGTCCAGAGCATCATCCACCCCCTATCGGGCATGAAGAGCATAAAACCTATTATTTCTGGGAGCACCACCCACTGGAGCTTTCGGCTACCTTTTACCACCCAGAGCCACTTGATCTTTCTTCATGTTCTTTGAACAATCAAAAATCTTGTGATCCATGCTTCCACACCCAAAGCAAGCACCCAAAACCTTCTTATACTCACTCAAATGATTTCTCCCACAATGACCGCAACGGGAGGTCATGGACCACCCCCATCTTGCACCTTAGGGGGAGGCATCCTTTGGTTAGCAAACTTCATATTTGAACCTTGGCCTTGTTGGATTCGACTAAATTCGCCACCACCCTTAGAATTAGAGAACCCACCCTCCAATCGGGCCCTCTTGGATTCGTTCACCCTCCTCTCCTTGAGCTTTTCACCCTTAATCTGTTCGGCGTAAATCATAAGCTTGGAGATATCCATGTCCCGAATAAGCATGACTGTACGACACTCTTTCACAACCAAATCAGAGGCACCAAAAATAAATGTATGCATCCTTGCATGGGATCCACCTCTAACGTGGGAGCATACTTAGAGAGCATAGTGAACTTGAGGGAATAATCCCTCACATACATGCTACCTTGTCGGAGATTGATAAATTCAGTTATCTTGGCTTCCCAAAGTTTAAGAGGGAAGAAACGGTCTAAAAAGGTCATCTTGAACTCCTCCCAACCAACCTTAACATCTTCAGTTCTTTCCACCAACCACTGATTGTACCACACTTGAGCTACATCCTTCAACTGATACACAGCCAACTCAGCTTTTTCCTCAGAATTGACACCCATCCAAAGAATTCCAGAGGGTTCATCCAGGTGAAGTCCCTCACCCTAGAAGCTGGAGTACCACCATTCATGAGATTAGTCAATTGGGCTTGATTAGCTACCACTTGAGCCAACATAGACACCACATTCCAAAATTCAGCATGAGTCACTTGTTTCTCCACAGGATCACGAGAGGCTTGTTCCTCATGGACAGGAGCCTGTTTGGGAAGGGGAGCTCTTCTAGGAGGAATTTTCTAAAAGAGTAACAAGAACACTCCATTTCAGGAAAATTTTCATAACAGCTCACAGCACGACATAAGGGCCAATGAACTGAAAAAATTCCTAAAACATTGTCATAGCCTCTCATTCATAGGTATGGCGCGCATCACACCTAGAACAAGACATTAATTGATGTGACATGTTGGACTCCGAGGATCATTACAAACCTAGGGCTATGATACTATCTTTCCCACGACCCAATAGTAGGACCTAGATGTGACATGGCAAAGGAGAACCTGAGAGTCCTCGATCAAGCCATCATAGCATCATCACACACATCATCGGTTTGGAAGCAAGTAAACATAACAAATAACAAAAAGGTCTAGGAGATTCCGGGGCTTTGGACTCAAGCTATGGGAATTTTTCTGGGAATGGGATAAGCATGAATCACATAGCACATAGCAAATATATTCTAAGGGGCGGGTAAGTATGACTCAAGCTATGGGGGCAAGAAGGGTTAGGGACTTTTCACACAAGCAAATTCCCAATCCAATTATCACAATAACATAAGCATAAACAAAATCGTAACATAAGGAACCCTTATCGAAAATAGGGAGTCATATCATTTCAAGTAACACATAGCATAACGTACAATAGAGTTCAATATGTCCAAAAATGCCTCTACATAAGATGAGGCAAGGCCTCGACATATTCCGGGCTCACCCTCAAGTCATAAGTAAAAAAAAGAACATAAACTAAAGAAATAAGGTAGATGAAATTGGGTATTGCCCTTGGAGTATAGGGCTCACCACAAGCAACAATCCGCTAAACGTCCAACGGTGGAAGGAAATCGTCTCTGGTCCCTACATGGTTAGAACATGTAGACAAAAGTATGGGTTAGCACATATAATGCACTAAGTATGCGGGTATGCCATGCACATGATCCTACGACAAGGCTAGATGAAAAGGGCACACATGGTACGGAAGGGAGTGCACATAGCCAAAGGAATTTATATCATAACAATATGCCATGACATGTCGTGATGCATGAATTTCAAACCTACATACATATCATAGCGGGGATGTGACCTCAACCAACAACATGAGAGACCAAGCGAGCTACTACTTGGATGTAACAACTCGAAAATTTTTGAAATCTACTTATGGTTGGTATTATATGATGTACTACAAGCCATGTATGAGGTTTGGTGGCAACGGATTGATTTTAAGTGTCCGAATGCAAATTGGGCTAGTTAGTGGCCTAGAGGGACAATTTTGACAATCAACTTCAAATAGTCATAACTTTTGATGTGGGATGCACCATGTGAGATACAATATATAAAATTGAAGCTCCTTGAGTTATATTTGCAACAAAAGTAGTTTCACTCCATTTGGACATCGGATGAGGGATATATAGCCCAAACAGTGAGACTGTCTAAATTTTGGAAGCCATTGGAGATAGGCTCAGAAAAATGGCCAAGGACATTTGCACGGACTGTAAAACTTTTCTCGGTATGTATATGGTGTTGTGTGGTGTCACAGTGAGCTTGGGTGGCTTGGAACCGCCCCTAATCTAAGTGTAGGTCAATGGAACCTTGAACGGTTCGTTTGGCACTTAACGAGTCATCCACTGTCCCGTGAAGTTGGACAGTGGCTAGGTCAAGGCTTGGGAATGATTTTTGGGGTTAAGTGAGGTTATACGGTAGGTTACATGGGACGTCTCACCTTAGACGGTCTGTTTAGTTGCTCGTCAAATGTAACAGAAAGTCCTCCGAGAGTTCGTGTGGAAAATTGGCTAAGTGCAACTTGACGGCTTGTTGAACGGCCCATGTGTCAACTTGACGGCACTGTAGCTGTCATTTGGGTGCTGTGTTCAGTGAAAAGTTCCGGCTTATTAATGGTATTTTCGTGATTTAACATTTTCCTAAGTCCCCTTTTGGTCCCTTAAGGTATCCTAAACCCCTAAATCATCCCCCAAACCCTCATTCATCTATTCAAACTCTCCTAAACTCTCTCTTAATATCCTAAGGCTCTCTTGACCTCCATTGAAGCTTGCTTGTAGAATTTGGGGAAGAAGACTTGATTAGGCTTGATCTTGTTGATTGTTTGCTTGGATTTAGGTATGTGGGACTT
>JBCEWC010004210.1:0-27904 GCA_038996855.1 Solanum aculeatissimum | reverse complement strand
AATAATTTAATTAATTTTATATTATTAAAAAATGTATTATATTTATTGAAATAATAATAATAAAATTTATAACAATATATAATATTAAAGATGATGAGTTAGAATGAAAAGGTACAAAAAGAGAGAAGAGGAAATTGAAAAGAAAAAGAGGACGTGCCCACTGCCAGAAAAGAAAAGAGAAAGAAAAGGATGAGGTAATTTATTGATAAAATATGTTATAAATCGTAATTAAAAAAAACACCATAAAAAGAGGTAATATTTTATATATAATATATTATTTATGTAATTAAGCCAATCTAAAACCATTAATGTAACGTGTATATATATACATATGATATATTTCAAACAAGAAAAAAACATGGCAAAAGGTCAAATCATGAATGTATAACTCATATATCAGTATCTTTTTTCTTATTACATTTTTCAAAACTTTTACCAAGAGGAGAAAGAATGTGATGACTTTTAATTTTGTGATATTTGACGCTACCATTCAACTAGTTATATGTTAAGGGATCGGTAGGTGTGATAGATAAAAGAAAATAATTATGGGATAAAATTTTGGTGTCTCTTAATCCTTTGTTTGGTTATATAGAATGGGATAATTCATTCAAGAATTAATAAGGTGGAGGTCTTGCTTTTTAAGAGTGAATAATAAAAATTGTATAAAAAAATATGTATAGAAGTTAAATAAGATGAAGGGTATTTTTATAAACGAACTATTTTTTCTTAGAAATGATGCAATGCTCATATCTTTAATACAATATACCAAATAATCAATAAGAAACAATTTGAATAACTAATTAATCCCAATAGTCAATATAAATAATGTCATCATAACTTGTCTTCGAACCAAACGACCCTAAAATTATTGTAATCATTAAGGAAGCATTTGGTATGGAGGAGAAAAATATCATTCCAGAAATGTGTTTAAATTTAGTTATATTGATTGATCAAAATGTTCCAAAAAATGTTCTTTCAAGAAATTAATACGAGTTACTTAGAAATTAGAAAAATGACTTCTCTAATAAAAAAAAAGTAGATTTTATAAGAGAAATATCAAATTCATTATCTCTTCCCGCGTCTCCGAGGCCCGAATCTCCAACCCACCACCCCCAACACCCATTATTCACCTCACATGATCCCCACCCCATAGCATATATTTTCCTACAACACTATATATAAAAGTTATCTTGAGATAATTATTATTTTTTATTAATCTCATCAGAAATAGAGCAATTGGACCAATATAATCTTTCATTTGTTTGTACAATAAGCTGTAATTAGAGAGCATTTCAAAGCATGGATTAGAAAATTAAATCTCAGTCACTAATTAAAAATAGTCCCACTTAATTAAGTATAGTTGGTGTTTAAATTAAATTAGATGCCAACAAAAACCGTTGACCTTACTTATACAAAAATATATATATACCACCTCTCAACTTAAATAGCCAAGAATCTAGCAAAAAGTCTTAGTGCTATGATTTTCTTTAATTATAATTAATTCCTTGTTAATCCAGTATACATGGCTGCCACAATACATAATTTATTAATTTGTTTCTTAATTATTTTGCTGTTATTTTAATTTGTTTGTATGACTGATGAGAAACCAAGTCCTAAGGCATGTACCATATATTTATTTAGTTTTATTATTATGAGTTCTTAGATCATGTTTGAAGGGGAAAAAAAGAAAAGCAAATTGATAAATTATCTGCATGATGGAATGGATGACATGAAGGCTATAATTAAAGTGTCAAAACAATACAATAATAAAGAAAAAAAAATCATTGACCTAATTAACATGTTAATTAGTACTCTAATATTGAGGCATTGTTGCCTACATGTTTGGTATAACAACTCCCCTCCCCCACCCCCACCTCCACACTCAATCCAATGGAGATTTAAAAAAAAAAAATGTTGATGCTATTTTATACTATGGGTGTGTGTGGTATCAAGGAAAATATTTTTCATCGCAAATATTTTTCTAGAAAATGTTTTCTTGAAAAACAAATTGGTTTTCAGTTTATCAGCTCACGTTTGATTGATGAGTGTGAGATATTTTTCAGAAAATATTTTCTAAAAAATAAATTTATAATTTTTTTGTGGGGTGAGGTTGGAGTAACGGGGGGGGGGGGGGGATCAAAAAAATGAAGTTTTTAAAATTTGAAATATTTTTCAAAAATATTTTTTTATTTTTTTTGTGTTGGTTGGGGGGAGGGGGGGGGGGGGGGGGTGAGGGGTAAAAATAATTTCAAAAGTAGGGGTAGGGATGAAGTAAACAAAATGAAATTTTGAAAATGTGAAATATTTTTCAAAAAGAAATTTTAAAAATTCTATTTTTTGTGAGGGATATAAGAAAAAGATACTGTAATTTGAGATTGAATGAGAGTTTTGAAAAAATAAATCCTTAGGTTTTGGAGGAAAGTTATTTTCCTTAAATTATAAACTCATAATTAAATTTAATTTTGTATCACTTTGATCACGCGCAATGTGTGTACAACAAGACTAGTAAAAAAAAGAAATTGCTTCTAAAAGAAAAGATTTATTAGAAGAAAATTGACGTATCTGAATTAAATATTAAATTGATTGATTATATTATTGGTTGAAAAAATACTAAAAGTTAATTATAAGAAAGAAAAAAAAATTTGCTCTCAAAGAGATAGATGAATAAACTCCGTAAACAAATACTTTTCAAAGTGTAAAGCCTCCATTCAATTTTTACTTTAAGTTAATTATGTGTTTGAGTCGTCCATATGTAAAGTAAAATTAATGTATATATCCCAGCTATTATTATGTATATAGGACTAACTTATATATCCCAGCTATCGCTATGATATAAACGGTAGAATAAGTTATTACAAACTTAACAATTTTATTCCTTCACTATTTTTTTATCTTATAACTATTTGTTTTTATCCCTCACTTAGACAAAATGACCTCTTTAATGGTCCGAGCTTTGACGGTCCAAGCCTGTAATCTAGCATCAAAGTACTAATCATCTCAATTTCTCACCGTGAATTAAGGGAATAATTCATTAAAAAACATTAGGGTTTTTTTCCTTCATATATAGTTCATGCATGTAACCACTGCATGCATGTACCTTGTTCTCTATCTGCTATATCTACCAAATTGAACAAAGTAATATTAAGACTAATTATTATTTCTAACTTTATGATAAAGCAAGATAGCTAATATTTCTTTCGTTTCAATTTATGTGTCCTAGTTATTATTTAGAGGGCCAAAGAATATTTTTTTTCTACGACTTTTTTATAGTTTGAATTGTTAATTATTGTGGCAACATTTTTTGTATAACTTTTAAATGTGATAATTGATGATTTTATGTCCAGATGCATATTGAAATTAGTTAATCTTAAATTAGGATACATTTATAAACGTGGGGAATATTAATTAAAAGAATTAGTACCTAGTTGAGAGAGATGACTGCTTCAAATTATTTGCCAGTTTGACGTGTTAGTCGAGTTGAGTTCTTTTAATTTGTTTTGACTTTTTTTTTTTGACAAGAAATGAAATGAATAATTGAATACAATGTATTTAAATGGAAAATAACCACATTGATTAAGTCTCTGCAGTAATTTGCACTTAATTAGGGAAGACTTATAAATTAAACATAAAACAGGGCAAGTCGGTGCACTAAATCTCCCATTATGCGTAGGGTCCAAAAAAGAATCCGACCACAAGGATATATTGTTCGTAATCTTTCCTTACATTTCTACCAATGATCCACCACCATTAACTATTGTTTATATTTTACTAGCGTCCATGAAAATTAATAATGTCTTCAATAATAAGGTATAACTTTGCTATTCACATAGTGGATTTTGGATTTTAGATCAACAATATTCAGTCTAAAAGACGTTTTTTCAAAAAAAAAAAAAAGTTTCTGATCTTATTACTAATAAGAAAAAAAGCATTCAAATTAATATATCATTGTATTTTGCAAAAAGCTCTAATTTTACACTTTATTAAATATTTGACACATTATATCTTTATTGTTAAAATTTTGGTTCATAATTATCCTTAGTCTGATAGACTAAATATCTTTGTGCCCCCACTCTAGTTCTTTTAATCCATAGAGAAATTAAGAAAATTAAAGAGGCCTTCCATAGGAACTGAAAAATAGTGCATTAATTACTGCAATATAGAGTTGTTTTCTTGAGAATGATTGGCAACAAATAAAGTCAATTAATTAATTAATGATTTCCACTGTCAAATCTATCAAATTGAAATTAGAAAAATAGAGGGGAGAAGGACCTCAAATATCATAGAGTCTATTCGAATTAAAAGCAAATAATTTTTAAGTAATTTTATAGTATTTTGGATAAAATAAAAAAGGTGATTTGGTACGTGTTTTTACTTCAAAATAATAAAAATAAATCAAAAATTCTAATTTATGATTTTTAGCATATAAACATTCTCCGTCTAGGGGCGAAGTTATCCCTTTGTTAGGGGTTTCATCCAAATCCATTTCGATAAAAAATTATATTATTTATATATAATTAAATTAATTTTTTATATGTATATAGTATACGTCGAACCTCCTTCGACTAATTCGTATGACTATTTTTTTAAATTTAAGTCACTTTAGGCTTTAGTGATAATTCTGACTCCGTTACTGACTCCGTCCAAACAAGATCTTATTAACAAATGATATATAAGTTAGCTTCCCCGACATTTGGTGGTCCATTTGAAAGGGCCAATACAACTTGATGATTTGATCGATCGATGGACCCTTCTTATTTATTTTTGTAAAAAATCTAACTTCACTAAAATACAAATTCTCTTTAAAACGAAAAGATATTAGGTGAACTTTTTTTTTTTTAATATCAATAAACATTATTTCAGCAGAGTCATAATTATACTTGTATATAACACAGTATTCCTCAAGAATTTCACAATTCAAAGGTCGACTTGTAGACTCATTATTAATTTTTTAATTGTTGTTTGAACCAAAAATAACATTTGACTTGTAATTAAAAGACCATGTTTAAGCTCTTAACTATTCCATATAATGACCTTAAGTTTTGTTCGTTGACATTATTTACAATTTTTATATGCCACTAGATTTAATTCACTTATGAAAATAAGTTGCACTTAATTCAAAGCAAACAACCTAACATATACTCATATGTTATGAAAATCAGAATATCGGTTCATCTCATTTTATGTGGCATAATTAAATTGGAGTATAATATTAATGCTAAATATAATGGGATAAGTATAAAAAATATATTTAAATTATTTTTGTTTCGTTGAGTTTTATATCCAAACTATTGAGAGTGTGAGTTCCATACTCAATCTTTAGTTTGAGAAATACGTCCCAGTAATACTATACTCTCTTTTTTATTTAAAAAAATCTTGCCACATGACACTCCATATGGATAAAATAAATTCCACCTTGAAATTTTTTTAAATCAACTATTAAAAATAAAAATAAAGTATCACTATCCCAAATCTTATGTTATTTTTTAAAAGAATAAAATTTAAAACATTTGTCTTGCCCGGCGCCCACACGCCACCATCTCCTCCCCCATTACCCCTTCCAATTTTATTTTTTCTTTTTAAAAAACACGCTCACTCAATACAAAAAAAATAAAATAAAAAAATTAGATATTATTTAAAAAACAAATAAAAAATTCTACCTCACCCCATCTCACCCTCCGCTCTCATTCTTTCCTCATTTTGTATTGGGAGGGAGGGGGAAGACGGATGAAGTAAGAATTTTTTAAAAATAAAATTATAAAGAAATTTTAAAAAATTGTGGTGATGGTAGTATGGTAGAAGGATCGGAGGTGCTAGAATGGGGTAAGAAAAATATTTTGAATTTTAATTTTTTTTAAGTAGTTCTTTGGGGAAATAGTGATACTTTAATCGTTAATTTTTAATTAATACTAATAGTTTATTTAATTTTTGTCAAGGAAAAATATTTTGTTCATGTGGAGTGAGTGTTTTTTAAAAAAAATAAAAAAGTTAGTGTAGTACACACATGATCAAGAGAATGTAATAAAAGAGAAACACGTGTTTCTCAAACTAACGAGTGATTATTTATGTATAAAAATCATACTCTCAATAATTTATGTATGAAACTTCAAAAATAAGATAATTTAAGTGTGTTTTTAACAATTTACTCAAACATAATTAAAATATTCGTGTGAATTTGAATATATTATCTCTCAACTTTTAAAACTAAAATTTATCTATATATAAATTACATGAAAAGTATCATAAATAAATTTAAAATATTCAAAATTAAAGACATATACACAAAAAAAAAATCTCAGTGAAAGAGAGAGTAAATTAAAACTGAATCTCCAAACAATATATTTTGTCACATAAAGTGGGATATATATATATATATATATAGCAGGAACAATAAATTACCCACAAAAGAGTGTATTGTGATAGTTATACTCCCTATACCTTTAACCTGACGATAAGTTCTCGATTCAATCTTTAAGAATTAAAAACCTTTTTAACATGAAATATTTTACTCCTAAATTTAGTATAACAAGCGTGAATCTATATTAATCAGACTAATAAATCGCGAATAATGAATGTTATTGCAACCACTCACCAGAAGTTATCACGTTACCCTTTTGATTGGCAAATAATGTGACCATGTGACTTAGGAAACTTCAACAATAGCTGTGGCAACTTGCAAAAAGAAACAGAAATATAATTAAAGCCCAGAGTTATGAAAAATAACACCGACCATTGCGGTGTCTCTCTTTCTTTCATTCTAACATGTTAATTATATATATTATTATTATTATTATTATAAATCCTATCTAAAACTAAAATGACTCAAACGTTGAAATTGAATTCTTCTTCGATAGCCGTTTTTTTAATACATATTTTTTTCCATGTAAGACAATATTATATAATACATAAAATCAATGTTAGTATATTTATTACTTGAAGTTGTGAACAATTGGTGCATTGACATTTTTGTTTAATTAATTAAGCCACTGAGTTTGAATCATTTAAAACAAGTCAAACACAGCTAGCTCCTCTTTATAAAGATGACTATATTGTTAAAGTTGGACAATTAGAAGAAAGATAGATCTAGCCAGAGAAATCTAAAGGAGATATTTGGTCTATATATAGATGGAGAACAAGAACAAAGCTGATCATGATGATGAAGTTTGTGCTGATCAAGAAAAGGTAAATTTTTTACCCTAATCCATCAACTTTTAGATTAGATTTATCAAAATATATATGATCCGTTCCGATTCTATCAATAATGGGATTCTTGGCTAGAGAAAGCTAAGGTTCTGTGACATGGATGTCCAGCCCAACTCGGTTGATCGTTACGATTATGAGTTGGATGTCTAATTGTCCACGCGATAATGATAGTACCGATGTTTAATTTTTTGGATAGAAGTACTTGTGAAACATGAATCCGCTCTTCATAATTCTTACTATATGAACTATTAATTAAATACTTGAAAATAGGAAAAAAAAATTCACGATGATTGATTTGCAGACTCATGATCATAAAGATTGAATTTATGGAATTCGTAGAATTATAAACCATTGTTAATTAATCCATCTGAGCTTGCATTTCAAATCTCAAATCAAAATAATCTATTCACATTATATTATATATATGTATTATGAGTCTGCAAAAACAAATTAAATTATATTTATTTCTTAAGTAATTTATATCTATGTTAACTTGTACACAATTATAAAAAAATTTCCTAGAAAAGAGAAAAATAAATCACAGTTGCTTATAATTTGTAAGGTAGTGGTTAGGTTGATCTCGTCACATTAATGAGTTTGTCAAAATATTATGACTATTAAATTACCTAATTATATAAGTAATGCTGAATATGTATATACATAAACACACACAATGAGCTCGTAAATTAGAAATATAAATAAATTAGTACTTTCTTCGTCTCAAAATAAGTGTTGCTTCAAAAAAAAAAAATCCAAAATAGGTATCATTATCAAGACAAAAACAATACTCCCTCCATATAAAAAAAAATGATATACTTTCTTTTTAAATCTGTTTAAAAAAGAATAATCCCTTTTCAGCAACACTTTAGTTCTATCTTTCCACGTGACATATTAAAGGCCACAAGATACAACAAAATTGAAATGTCTTCTTTGTTTTTTTAAACTTCATGTCAAGTCAAACATATCATTATTTTTAAACGGAGAGAGTAATTATTTTCAACTATACCCTATATATTAATATACTACTCCCTCCTTTTAAAAACGAATGACCTAATTTGACTTGACCCGATGTTTAAAAAAATAAAAAGGACATTTTGATTGTGTGATTGTAAATTAAAGTTCTGTCAATAGACCAAAATATCCTTTAATCTTATGGTCTTAAACATGTCACGTGGAAAATTAAAATATTGCCAAAGAAAGAAAGAGTTCATTCTTTTTGAAACAAACTAAAATAAAAAAATAAGTCATTCTTTTTGAAATGCAGAAAGTAGTTCATTTTGCTTCTTAATATTATACTTTATATAAGTATGAAATGAGCTAAAACATCAGTTATTTTAGACCGCGGGAAGCGAGTAATATAATGAAAAATGTGAAAACCTAATTAATTTCATGATTGGAGGCTCCACGGATGCGATACAGCAACTTGTTGAGTAGAAAAAGTCTTCTTAAGGAGCACAGTTGTCAAATAAATTTTAGTCTTTTTCTAAACCGTTGACCGTTGACTTGGTGTATATATATATGTCATCTTTAATCATCAAATGCGACTTTTCATGACTTTTAATTTGACAAACTATATATCCTAGGGCAAATATACACATTTATTTCTAATTTCAATGCTTCAACAGGAAGCTAGTACTGCTGTTAATGTTATGGTAAAGAGAGAAACATCCCCACCAGAAAACAACTCAATGGCTTCTTCATCTACTCACAAAGAACAGGTTTGGTTTAATATATACTTTTACAAGTTGAATTTTAGAATTGATTTATCATATGATCGGATCTTAAATGGATTCTTATAGTTTAAGTAATTAAACACATAAAGATTCATTTTCTATTGTGATGGCCAAATATTTCAACTACTAAAGGTTATTCTGTCACGAATCAATGAGAAATTTGTGTTATAAAACATGATTTTTTTCCACTAAATTAGCTCTATGGTAAAATACATGATGGGGAATCGATTCCTATTGAAATATTGAAAACAACTGGAGTATTATGTTTTTCCTCAGTGATTTAATCAAAATATCTAAAGAAATAATTACTAAATATTTTTTTAGTGAAAAAATCGTAATTTTTAAATAGTTTTTCCTTTATATTTGAGGATTAAATATTATATATATTCTTTCATCCCTGATTCATCCGATCCATTTCATTTTGTAGGAAGTACTATTTTTTTTCTTAGTTGAAAAAAGAACATAAACTTTTTATAAAGTTAGAACCTATTTATTAAAATAAATTTTCCCTTAGTACCCCTCGTTAATCTTGATGACAATCTTTTACAACCACACAAAAATGTTATACATATCTAAGGTTACATGTTTCAAAAACATTATAATCATACATATATTAATTGTTATATATTTAAGACTATAAATTTTAAATATCTTCGCTTCTTTCTTAAATATTGTAGGACGATCAGCTTGCATTAGCCAAAGTTGAAATGCGAGAAGTAATGGAAGAAAATCAAAGGCTTCGAATGCACTTAGATCGAATCATGAAGGAATATCGAAATCTCCAGAACCAATTCCACGATGTCGTTCAAAAAGAAGCTGATCAAAAATCAAGCAGTACTGTCAACACTACTCATCATGAATCTGATCAAGAAGCTGACCAACTTGTGTCCCTCAGCCTAGGAAGAACAACCAGCGATATGAAAAAAGACGAATTATCTAAAATCGTTAAGAAAGATAAGGGTCATGACAATGAAGGAAGTGTTAATAAAACCCTCGATTTAGGATTGGATTGCAAGTTCGAAACAACTCCAACAGAATGTTCACCAGTTAATCTCAGTCCGGAGAATAGCTTAGAAGATCAAGCTAATAAGGATGAAAATGGAGAGACGTCAACGACGTGGGCTCCTAGTAAAAATCTCAAGACAATGAGAAACAATGGAGATGGAGATGATGTTTTGCAACAAAACCCTACTAAAAGAGCTAGGGTTTCTGTTAGAGTCAGATGTGATGCCCCTACGGTAAGGAAAAAGATTTACATGCATGCATTTTGTGACATTAATTATAATTATGACAATGTAATTTATGTATTAATAATTATTTTGGTTTTTAAAAAAAAAACATTTGATCAGATGAACGATGGATGCCAATGGAGAAAATATGGTCAAAAAATTGCAAAAGGAAATCCATGTCCTCGAGCTTACTATCGCTGCACCGTAGCACCAAATTGCCCAGTTAGAAAACAGGTAATAAACGTGAATGTCATGTTACACTTGGTACAATGAATCTTAACAACTAATTATGAGAATGTCATGTTACCCTGAATACACTGAATCTACACAAATAATTATGAATTGACCAATATATATATATAGTACTTAGTAAATAGTAATATATAGTTTCTCAAAAAGTTATCAGTAGTATATATAAGTTGTGGTGGGATAGTTGAGATCTCTTTATCCTTAACTAGAGTATTCAATTTTGAGCCCTTATGAATGGGCCACCCAAAGAATTGGATCTTGCAATGTGTGCATCTCAGTTTAGTCCGTCTCTAACATGTGTATCGAATGTCGGATGAGAGTTATATCCTATGAAAACTTATTTAATTCTTATAGATTTAACTTATATATCAATAGTGTGGAATACCATTCCACTTTTATAGTTATTTAACTTATTCCATTTTATTTTATTTATTATAGTTTGTCTCAACACAAAACTTAATAAAAAGACAAATGACTTTTGAAATTGATGATCAAGTATACCACAACATTTTATTTATTATAATTTGTCTCAAAACAAAACTTAAGAAAATATATACAAAAATGTCTCATTCTATTTGAAATGAATTAATATGAAATTACAGTATCTAATAAAGTAAAAGGGAGTACTAATATTTTCCTATACGAGTACATGTATCAATAGGTAATGAAATTGCATTGCTACTCTTTAGCTAATAACCACAATTGTTAATCTTGGTTTTGCAGGTACAAAGATGTCCTGAGGACATGTCAATATTGATCACAACATATGAAGGAACACACAACCATACACTTCCTCTTTCAGCCACCGCAATGGCTTCCACCACCTCAGCTGCCGCTAACATGCTGTTATCCGGTTCGTCAAGTTCATCAGACCCAAGTCCACAAGTAACCGCCACCACCACCAACACCAACCCCAACACCACTACTTCAGCCAATATCAACGGACTCAACTTCTATCTCTCTGATGCCTCAAAACATAAGTCGTCATATTACTTTCCTAATTCATCCATCTCAGCATCCGCACCTAATTCCCACCCTACAATAACACTCGATTTGACTTCCACCTCCTCCTCCTCGTCCTCCTCCTTATCTCATCTAAATAGAATGAGTCACAATTTTCCTCCTAGATATAACTATAACAACAATAATTCCTCCACAAACCTCAATTTTAGTTCAGTGCTGGAATCCAATTCTCTTCCCATTTCTTGGACCAATTCCAATTATCCAAATCAAGCCTATAACAAGAACAACCAAAATTTTGGTTCACTTACATTTTCATCAAGACCAAATCATGAAAATATTTTCCAATCTTATTTACGAAAAAATAACAACATGTCTACTCAATCATCTTTACCACCAGACACAATTGCAGCTGCAACCAAAGCAATAACATCAGACCCAAATTTTCACTCCGCATTAGCTGCAGCTCTCACATCAATCATTGGAAATACTGGAATTGAAAATAAATTAAATGTTACTGAGCCATTTCCAATTTTGTCTAGTCTACCATCAACCTCAAATCCAAATAAATGTTCGTCAAGTTTCTCAAATAAACCTACCTCTTCAGCTTCCGCGAATAATAACAATAATACACAACAACCTGGAAATAGTAACTTGGTCTTTTTCGCGCAATCTTCTTCTTCATTGCCATTTTCAACGTCCAATAAGGGTAAATCTACATCTCCTAGTGATAGTAAGTTGGATTGATCAAATTTTTTTCCATGTTTTATCTCTATATTAATCATCTGTATAGTCTGTAGATATGTTTTAGTTTTATGAACACAATTGACACTTCGGAATTAGCATTTGCATTTTGTTGTTGTATGGTTGTAAGATTATTGTACAAATGTAGATCTTTTTTAGTAGATGGATTATGTTGCCTGCCTTTTTGTTTTGGATTAGCAAAAATTTTGCCATGAAATTTTCATTATTGATAACGAAAATAGCCTGTCTATCTTTATTCCATAAAAGTAAATATATAGTCTGCGTATATTTTATACTCTTCAAATCTTACCTATGGAATTACACCAGTTATGTTATTGGTTGAAACAGTATTAGATTAAATTATTAAAATGTTCGCTTTGGTGGATTTCTCAAGTATAAAATGTTTCTTTTTCGAATCTAATAGGTAACACAATAATTATTTTAATTCCTATTAATATGGGTTAGAGAAATTGAAAAGTATACAGTGGGTTGTAAATCCATCGACTATCATTCAATTTATTGAACTAAATTAAATATATAAAATTGGACTGTACATTGACCAACTAATTAAAATTGTGTTCTACAAACATGTATGAATACGCCACAAAGTCTGTTCAAATCACAAATAATTTTTGCAAAAGTCTCTAGAGGGGTAAATTCCATAAATGGTCATATAAATGTAAATGATTTTTTTTCTAAACTAAAATAATATAATTATGTTTTCTAACGGAGAAATTGAAAAAAATTCATCATATCAACACAAAAACCACAATTGAAATACAACCGGAGCCTCATTTGGCCATAAATTTTGTAGTTGAAATTTGAAAATTTGAGGTTTTGAAGTTTATGATATGTTACGAGTGAAAAGTCTCAAAAAAGAACTTGAAAATATTTGATAAATTTACAAATTTACTCACAAAAATCTACGATCAAATGAAGAGTTAAACCTTAGCTTGTTTAGTGTAATCTTCTTATAAATAATTAAAAGAGGACCATCTCCAGTCTCCACTCAATTTTTGAAGGAAAAAATTGTATTTATTTATTGAAACCATTACTATTTGTTGGATGGATTGAGAAATTGAATTTAATGAAATAATAGTTAACACTACTAGCTAGTTGGGTTATTTTCTTAGAGTATTATTTTGCATGAGATTTTAATTTTTGTATTTGCATGGATTTTGAAAAGAAATTAAGCTGAAGAAAGACAAGGATGATTAGGAGCTGGATACACAAAATAAGAGAACTCTCAAAACAATACTCCACTATGAATTTGAATGAAAATAAATCCCATCTATCAAAATCGTTTAATAACTTATCTATTTATTAACTCAATCTATTTAAATTTAATTCATTTCGATTAAAAAACAATTGTATTGATATGTAGCCCAAATTGATTCATGAGAAATTTTGTTTAAAGAAATTGTCAAATTAGAAGTTTATTGTAGTAGGTACTGATTTTTCAAATTTATAAAATTATCATTTTTTTTTAATTATGTCAATATAACATATCATGCGCTAAAAAATTATAAAAGAATAAATAAAGCAAATTAAAAGTTAGTAAAGAAATGGATGAGTAGGATTATGTCCCGGATTTCGACCTATTTCAATCGAAATAGCAATGACCCATTTATTTATTAATTTAGCCTATATTGACCCACTCAGATTCAGTTCATCCATCGATTTGATATCTCTAGCTTCGCAAAATCACAAATTGCAGGTTTCGTTCCTCAACTAGTTAACAACAAATCTTTTTCATGTCGAAATATATTCTGTTTATTGTTTTGTCAGGCTAAAATGTCTTATGCATTATGGAACTTTTATTTTCGTCAATCGTATTAACTATTTGTTGATGACAATGTTGTCATATTTATTTGTTTGTTTGTTGGATATTAATTGATTATGTGACCCACTACAAATCTTTTTAAGATTGATGAATCCCATTTCACAAATAAAGATTGCTACTATTGTCAGTGTGGTAAGCATCAATCTCCACTAAGGAGAGGTGAACATTTCTGAATGCCTAGCTAGGAACTTATGCTGCAATATTTATGTTAATTGTCCCAATTTTATTCTTCCTTCTTTAGTTTTTTTGTAGTAATATACATGTAAAAGTTCAAAGGGAATAGGCAAAAAAACTATCTCCATTCGCCAAACAGGAGCGAGATAGAGTGTGTGGTTAGATTTGTGAATAGTGATAGAGTCACGATTTTTATCGAGAACATGAAATATGAAAATGTAACCACATTGGTGTGTACATTAATTTCTCTTTTTAAAATTGAGGGAGTAATATATATTCTCATATCGTCTCATTTTATGTATCTGATTTTCTTTTCAATTTGTCTACAAAAAGATATATTTTTAAAAAAATACTCTCTAAATTTTTTATTACTTTTAATGAGATAATTCACGGAAAAGGCTCAAAATAGTACCTTATTTATTGAACAGTATAAGATGTTCTTTTTTCTCACTTTTTTTTTGTATAGAGTTATTATTTTTACAAAATATATAAAAAGACGATTGAACATTTCATATGGTGCATAAAATCAATATTATAAACTAGACCAAAGTTTGAAGGAAGACAAAAAATGTACTAATATTATAGACTTGAAGGACTATTAGAGCTCTATGTAATGACTCAAGAATGATTTAGAATCTCAATTCAAAGATAAAAAAATAATTTTAAGTTTTTTCTCGATATTTTATAATTTATATTTTTATCTAATTAAATATCATCACGTAAAATGACGTGAAATATAGGTTAGGGTAACGATGGATCATTTGATCCTAATTTATTCTGACATGTAATTATTATCCCTCAAGATGAATAATTTTTATTTGGGATAATTACACCCAAAAGTAAATGAGAAAAATTATTTACATAAAAAATAATCGATTTTTTAAAAAATTACAAAAAATAGTCATTCGGCTAACATTTGACTATTTGTTACAATTTTGGACATTCAACCTTCGTTGTATAGACTATAGTTAATGAATATTTGTATATCATAATGTATATTTAGTGTACAACTCATGTATAAGTAATATACATTGTATAACAGCGTATACTTTCTATACTATATTGTATAGTCATGTATAATTTTATTGATTTAGGACTATTTTTTATATAAAAAACATAGATTACTTTTTTGTAAATTTTTTTTTTTTTTTTTTTTTTTTTTGTATATATACATAATTTCCCCTTTTTATTTTGTGAAATGCAAAATTATATTTTAGCATCATGATATTCCATAAATCGTGGCCCACTTTCTTAAGGAATTAATCTCCTTTTTATATGAAAAAACTAATTATAGGGTTGTGCAAAAATAGAATCGATTGATAAATAGAACTGAAAAAAACGTTATTGGTTTATTATTATTGGGCTATTAGGTTATCAGATTTTTAATGATTTTGAAAAAAAATATTATTGGGTTATCAATTTGATATCGATTTTTACTATTGGGTTATTGGGTAAATCGATAACCCAATAAGATTATAATAATTTACTATTTTACTCTATCGTAAATATTAGATATTAGTAATTTAATTGCAATAGGACACTATAGTAGTACTTTACCTATTTTAATCTATATCGTATTTAAGTGATTAGTTACCCATTTTAGTATTTAGTCTTTAGTTTTTACTCTTTCATACTCCATTTGATTTTATTAATGCAAATTCTTATTATCATCCTTATCGGGTAAATTAAAAATCGAACCATTAAGGAATTAAAATCGATAAATTGAAACCCGATAAAAATTATTTTATTGGTTTGTTATTGGTTTAGCATATTGAAAAACCGATAAATCGAACCGATAATGTTTAAAACCGAACCGAACCGACCGATGCACACTCCTAATTAGTTATAAAGATCGCGTGCAATGCATGGATTCAATAGTTATTCATAAATTTATTTTTAATGATATAATTAAACGTTATTAAATCATCTTATTAAGTGTAAAATAAATATCTAATAAATATTATTAATATTGATTAATTTTAATTTTAATGAGTAAATGATTTTAAATTTTTACTCCAAATAAATTAAAATATTTATATATATATATATATTTGTGTGGTAGCAAATCATCTAATTTTTTGTGCAAATCTCATGTAAAAAAATTAATTGAGATGTCTTTAATTAAAATTTTTTTGTCATTGATTGCTGATTGTTTACTAAAAAATACACAAATATTACTGACACTCGAAATAACAAAACTATAGTTAAAGTATATGAATTTAAAACTAAAAATTATAGTTGAAGCGAGTTCCATAATTTTAAAAAAAGTTATAGACTAATTACATTAAAATAGAACAAAAGAAAATTTATTTAAATTTTCATAAGAGAAAGTTTGGGATGAAGCAAACACGTCGACAAAGAAGTGCCTACTTCACCTCCGACTCCTTATATATTAAGAGAATTTAATTATTAAATATATAAAATAAAAATCAACCTATTTAAAGAAAAGAATTAAATACCAAATGGGCAAATACAACAAAGCCAAATACAACGAATGAGATACTACAGGTAGGGCCGGCCAAGTTGGGACCAACTCAAAGCTCATCCCGCACCCATATCTTCTCAATACACTATATATTATTCCTCTCTCATTTTGGCTTCTCTCTCCTTCGCTTTGCGAACTCCAGGGGGAGGCTCCGAGAGAACACAAAGCACAGGACCCTAGCACTGAACCCTACCTCACCGCCTTGTTTCCTCCCTGTCGGTAAGTTTCTTCGATTTTTCTATCTTCAATTTGCGGTGGATCTTTAGAGTTCAACGGCAACTGGAAGGAGCTGATTTTTTTTTTGTTAAGAGAGATGCCGTTAAAACTGGATGATTCTAATTTAGTTTGGAGAGGGCAAAAGAATATCTATATATATATACATATGCGATTGTGCTTTTGTGACAATTAGCGAGATGTTTTTTGATCTTCAGTAAATTGTGTTGTATTAGGGGAATTGTATGTGGAGCCCTAATTTCTGAGTGCTACAGGTGTTATTCTTATTTGTTGTGCTGGAATTTGAGCTTTATAACTTAATTGAGCTGAATTGGATCATGAGTTAAGCAAACTGAGAACTTGATTTATACCTGTGGATGACTTTGTGTTGAGTGATTTAAACAACTTTTACATGCTTTTGACACTGACTTGGTGTTTAGAAATGAAAATTTTGACTAAGCCACAAGTTTGAATCTTGTGCCACGGCAGCTAACACCTTGTTTGGATGGTTGTTACCCATTATATAGTATTGTTGGATTAAATACAATATATGTTTTGATTGTTACTTGTATCGTATCGTATTGTCTAAATCAATTTTGTGTAACAATACATTTTGGTGTGATTGTTACCTTAATGTTTTCTTCTCATTTTATCTTTATTTGTTATTTAACAATTCTATTTTATCCTTTATCTGACCTTTTTATAGTGGCTCTACCCTACCCTTCTATTCTTGTAGGTTCATTATTCAAATTGTTGATGTGTGACATTATGTAACGGCTGAGAACGATACAATCTATCCAAACATTGTATTCGTTAAAACATTATAGTACAATACGATACGATATATTATAAAACAATACATCACAACCATCCAAACAGAGTGTAAGTGCAGTATTTAAGTGGACAGGGTAGAGGGCGGGGCTCAACATCCCTGAGTTTCAAAGTCCGTGATTGGTCCAAAGGGTTGGTTCTAGGCTGATTTTCTCGGCCATTAAAATAAAGGGCAAACAGAGAAAGCTCAATAGTAGTTCTCGTTTGTTGGGTTTGTTACATAGATGATTACTCCTTTTCTTTCCCTTTTTATTAGTTAATTTGACCATATGAATTTGTAGGTGGTTACAATGTCGACTCCGGCTAGAAAGAGGTTGATGAGGGATTTCAAAAGGTTGCAGCAGGACCCTCCTGCTGGTATTAGTGGTGCACCTCAAGACAACAACATTATGCTTTGGAATGCTGTGATATTTGGGTGAGTTGTGTAATTAAAGAATACGCCAAATATGTGTTTGATGTCTGTTTGTGGCAGTTGTTTTCGTATGGTTTGAATAATCGGCTTTCTGGTTTCTCTTCATTTTGGTGTAACATGCAGTCCTGATGACACTCCTTGGGATGGTGGTGAGTTATCCTTGCATTTGGTCATTAGTGCAGTGTGGCAGAAGAATGTTAAAGGCTTAAAGCGTAGTAGTCGGTGCACATCAATTGTTTATCCGTTGTTGTCTATACAATTCAATGCTGTTTTAATCATCTCAGTTTCTTTTTCTGCGTTCTGAAATTCTGAATAATCATTTTGGAGATTCTCACCCCTCGTCCCCGCCCTGGACACTCCTGCCTAACGAAAAAGTAGTGATGAATGTTATGAATCATCAGAAGAGGTGATGCTTGTTCTAGTGATGTAAATGCTTGAAACCCTCCTTTGATCTCCTAGTCCAAGCATTTCCAGTCATGGCTTTTCCATGTCATCTCTTGTCAGCGTATTACTCCATGCCAAAAGTTTAGATTGTTAGTGTTATCAAGTGCTTCCTGTAGCTTTTGTTACTTTTGCTATTTTTTTACGTAATATGTTTTTTTTTCGTTTCAAATTGCCTAGTTTTTATATGTATACTATTTGAGAACATCAGGTACGTTCAAGCTGACTCTTCAATTCTCTGAGGATTACCCCAATAAGCCGCCGACTGTGCGGTTTGTTTCTCGCATGTTTCATCCTAATAGTAAGTTGGAGTTTAAGGTTTGACTTTTATTTGTTAAGTCCGAGAATAGGAAAAGTCAATTTTAAGTCTGGAATTTTCCTTTTTGTTTTTTTCCAGTTTATGCAGATGGAAGTATATGTTTGGATATTCTTCAAAATCAATGGAGTCCAATATATGATGTTGCAGCTATACTTACATCTATTCAGGTATAGAGCTGTAATTCATTTTTACATGTCAAATTCTTTCCGTTATCCATGTCTTTGTCCTGAGCTTTAGTATTAAATCCAATGGTTGAAAGCATTACTAAACGAAAATTATGCATTGCAAAGTAAAAGCTTATTGTCCTTCATTCTATGGAGTTAGAGATATCATCCTTTTGACAGCTTGACTTCCGTTGTTTTAGTTTTGAGCTACATAGTTAAATTTGCATTTTGTATTGTGCATTTGCCCTCTGAATCTGTTTATCTTTGATGATGAAGCAATTTTTAAGAAATCACGTCGAGTGATTCCAAAAGAAAGCTTTGGTCTATGAGTCTTTGAGAAAAATTGTTTGGCAAGCATTTTTGCCTAGAGCATTGTTTCTAATTCTAGATTGTCATGGTCCAAAGACTCAATCAGATAAAATATTATCTCATGTGTTATCAATTGAGTGTGGGCTCTCCATGTATTGAGAATTGTCATTGCAGAGATAGAATGAGAGAGTTGTTCCATTGTCTACATTGGAGCGTATCAGTCTCTCTACTGAACTGACAAGTAGCATGAAGAGATGGATGGTCGGAAGTGCTGCATGGAGTATAGGAGTTTGTTGATTTGTCTTTAACTTTTAAACTTAGTGATTATAAATAGACATTTAAAACCAAAGGAGACTTTGAAGGAAAACACCGACCGCTACATGGAAAAGTTAGTTTCTGAAAGTTTTACCCAAAAGGGGTGTTTATCATGAAAAACTTCTTCTCTTGTTCCATCAAGGAACAACATTTCGAACACTGGGGTCACATAATTTTTCTTAGGGGAACTTGTATGAAATGAAGTTTTAAGGAAGCGAGCAAACACATCACGAGTCCAAACTTAACAAATCAGTATGGAGTTTAAACTAGCCCCTTCATGTTATTGATGGCTATCATAAGTAAAGATTGGAGTCTAAACATGTGGGAACAACTTGGAGCTTCTTATTTGAGAGACATAGTGAAGAGGATGATATAATCATTGTTCATGTTAGCATTGATGTTATTGAGAGCTTATCCTTTGGATAAAGAGAGTTAAGCTACTTCATGTGTCCCATTGTATGTAACACTTTCTTTTTTAGTCTATTAGAAAAAGAATGATACCTATTTCTTATTGGAAACTATTTAATCTTAGCATCCTTATATTACTCTAGATGACATGACTTGTTGGAGCCCACTTGATGTAAATGTTTCATTCTTTTATAAGGAGGAAAAAATGAAAAGACGTAGAACTATCACCACCACTTGTTTAAGAGGATAGTTTTGCTACTTTGCACATATTCGGCTTACATGTCAATATACTTATTTAATTTTTAAGATAGTGTGCAGTCAATACCTTCACATAAAATGGAATGGGAGGAATGATAGTTCTTAAACGGCATGCTTAAGAATATTAGTGTGTTAGAGAGTCTTTTGATGTCTTTGGTTAGTGGAAAGCAGTTGCAGATAGAGTTTGCAAACTATGAGTTCCTCTGGACCAAATTTTTATTATGAAGCATGTGTGTGTATGTGTGTATATATATATATATATATGAAAAGCTACTGGAATTTTGACGAATATTAAATTTTGAATCCATAATTTAAGGACCTTAAAAGTTGAACCAACCATCAAGTTAAAATCTTGGAACCGCCTATCGAGAAGTGTTATTTTAATATGGCTGCATATTGTTGTTTTATTGTATATTGCCTTCCTGATATTCAAGCTTGTGGTGGCTGATGTTTGTCATGTGTATACCGACTGTAATGCTTCGTTATTGTCTCTGATTAAATATTGTTTGAACTCATGATAATGTCGGGTCTTGCGGCTCTGACTCCGATTAACTTTGGTAAGGCACAACATAAATTTTGATGATGTGATGTTTTTTATGTCATTGGGAGGATAAAAGTCCTCTAGGGATTATTGTTCTATTCACCTTGATTAGAAAGGATAATATTCTTAGTGTACATGTTTGATACATGTCGGACCCATGATGATGGGAACTGTAATATCTATGATCATAGATAGAATTCATACCTTGAGAATAGTCTCTTTTATGGGTTAATGTTAGTATTTTTCATTGGAACTTGATGGATTGTTATGCAAGAGCCATTCAATACCGGACTATGTTAGTAATGTGGTCACTTTGCTCTGTTTCCTTGTTGCTTGCTATATTCTCTTTATTGTTCTCTTCTTCTTTGTAACTGGATTTGCTGCACTTGAGCTGAGGGTCTTTTGGGAACAACCTCTCTACCTCGTGTGTGTGCATCCTACCCTCCTAGATCTTGCTTGTGGGATTTCACCGGGTATGTTGTTAGTAATGTGGTCACTATAGAGTCTTAGTCTTTTCTAAAATGATTTTTTGAATTTTATCAAATATTTTTTTAATTAACTACGCCGGAGTGAAAAATGTTAAGTTGGACTTTACATTGATTGTTTATTGACTGAAAGGATAGTGGCTTGACCCAAGTTGTAAATAAAATGTATAAAACCTAATCGTCTAATTGAATTGCGTGTGTGAGACCCAATTTTATTATTGGTCTGAAGTTTCTCAATAAGCAGAGACCAAATCCCCTTCCTTAGCTATTCTAAGAAAAACCCTTAGCATATTTTGCTTTCTTTAATACCTAATTTGGGGGGTGTGACAACTCATCTGTGTCAATTCTCCCAGTACTGAGAGAGCGTGGTAGTTAGCAGTTGTGCAAGTTTTCGCTTATTTTTCGATTCCTACAACTGCTGGCTCATGGAGAGAAAGCGTATTGTTGTTTAACTTTAACTCGAGATTATGCTCTTACTGTGTCAATCACTCATATGATCATAAATAAACTTCCTAGAAGTTATGATCAGGTGCAAGTAATATTCTGCATGAAGATGTTTAGTCAATCCCTAAGTACTGGTGCTTGACTTAACAAGATTCCCTTGCACCACCCACCATCTAACCCAATAAAAGAAGAGAAAAAACATAGAGTTGTGTATGATGTTGGTGCTTGAATATAGATTGTCATATGACAAGTTCATCCAATAATGAGATGATCTATGTTCGTGAAGATTAGGATGTTGACTGCTTTGAAGTAGCACTTGGCTGAGTAAAAAGGTATTAGACCTATGTCTTAATGTATGCAAGTCAACGCGTGGATCCCCAAGCAGAAGTAGAAAGTGTTATTACTTGAATGATATGCTTAAAACTGCTTTGCTAGATTCTTGATGGAAGCTTTATGTCAAGCAATTATTGCATAGTAACCATAAGTGAGGAGTATGGCTTAAAGTTTTCCGCTCTTTAAGCATGTTAACCTCTGCTGTACTGTAGCAAGAAAATGGTGCAGTTGGTAGACCTAAATTTGCCCTTAAAGATCCTACTTGGAATTTGTTGATTAATTTGGACTGTTCCTTGCTGAGTAAATGGAGTGGAGACAGGACGATAGTGTGGCCCTGGATTATCCGTAAAGTGAGTCAAGAGAGTTAAGCTGAGCTGTTTAGTACATCCTACTGGGGACACGTGCATGTGGAGGAATTTGTAGGCTTGAATAGAGCTATGGCTTTTTTGTACTTCACTGCTAATAAAAATAAAAATATTATTAAAAAAAGAAGAAAACTGTGGTCTGCTTGTTTTGCGAGTGACTGACACTCTTATTATTGCAGTCATTGCTGTGTGACCCAAACCCCAATTCACCTGCAAATTCAGAAGCAGCTCGGATGTTCAGTGAGAACAAAAGGGAGTACAATCGCAGAGTGAGAGAAATTGTGGAGCAGAGCTGGACGGCAGACTGACTCTATGGACGAAAGATGTCCTTGTGGACCTCAGATCAAGAGCACCATGTCTCACCTATGTTATATTTAATGGATTGAAACCGCCTCTTTGAAATTTTATATAATGGAACTCATTTGTTTGGTCCTAATATTCTGGTAAGGTTTATTGCCTAATTGTCATTTGCGGCATTGCATTGACAAGCTCCTGTAAAATATGGATGTGCGTTTTGGTTTAGAATGCAAGGGAATTGGTTTTCATATACTTATTTTGCTATACCTTCAATTTTTGGGTAGTTCTAAGCCGAGTTGAATGGAGCTACCCTGGTGGATTAGCATTTTAAGCCAGGAGGTAAGCACTCCAAGCCGTAACCGTTTGCGGCTACCACTGGTGTATACTGTAAGGGGTCGTTTGGTGTGAGGATAAAAATAAGTAAGTCTGGTATCTTGTTTGATTGCCAAGTTTAAGTTAACTTATCCCACCATTTATACCAATGGAATAAGTTATTCCATATACATGGTGGCATAACTTATCCCAGAGTAGCTAATCCTAAGATAACTAATGCTGGAATAAGTTGTTCCCAACTAAATGACTTCTAAAATTTAAAAAGAATAGAGAGTATTTTGCTGTTGACTTTGTTGAGCTATTTTTTATTGTGGAAATCTTTAATCATCCTAGTAGTACAACAACATATTAATTCTACAAGTAGTGTTTGGAAAAGGTAAGATTTTTACGACACCATATTCCTACTTTTGGGGGAGGTTGTTTTGATCCTCTGCTCAAAAGAGAAGTTATTCAAAGAAGAGGTGAAAAAATGACAACAAAATAATACTCCTATTGTCCTACTACAGGGAAGTCAGCGTTTTACACTAGGAGATATAAATCATATTTCACTTGTACAATTTCTTCTGGAAAATAGAAAAAGGAATAATATATCATAGTATTAGCACTGATAAAAGATTTATCCATGTGATGAGGCAATATCACCGCACTTGGCGATGTTGGGGCAGTAGGATTCAGAACCATAGACATATTCAAACCACCTTTCGTTGATTTCATGCTAATTGTTACAAAGGTGAAAACCACTTAATTTGAAGGGATTTTTTTTTCCAAACCATAGGAGTAAAAGATGCCCAGGATATCATTTAGATGTTGAATCAAAAGCTAATTCAATATAACTGGTATGTCGCAATGTCTATACAACAAATCTAATTACTTCCAAGTAATAATCAACTGCAAGAGCATAGAAGCTGTTGAGTGAAAAAGAACACACTGTACGTCTTGCATGAATTCCAATACGAATGAACAGACTAGAGACGACTGTATAATGGCTTCATGTAAAATTTTTTTATAAAAATAAGAATAAACAAATAAAACACACCAAATCCAATATTGGGGATGCATACTCCAGATTCAAACACTTCCACCTTTGGCCTCTGATATGATTTGAAAAAGAAAAGCTTGCTGCCATAAACTTCAGGTGCTAACCACTTCTGTTTGTACAGCATCCTGCATAAGTGTTTTATAGCAGTCAGTACAACCAAAATGAAATAAAAAGGTAGAAGTGTCCAACTGGGACTACTAAATCTATGAGAAAAGGCTTCCCCAGCACGATCACTGGAAATACAACTCATCATAACGGAAAAAACCATATTTTGCCCCTTACCAGATTTTCTTTATCTTCTTCCAGGTCTTTCTCTGCAATGCAGGCATTGACAAGCCCTGTGGAATAAAAATATAATTAACTAACTTTTAACTCAAACAGCTGAGTGATTTTAACCAAGGTACAAACGTAACTACCTTCTCCTTGAGCAGATTTCTTTCCCTGTCTTTTCACCTTATCCTTATTTACTTCTGGCTTAACAGGTTTTTTAAGCTTCTCTTTTGTGATACGACCTCCGGTTTTTGGTGATATAGATTTCGCAGTTGCAGCAATTTTGTTTACAGAATTCCGGGTCCTAGGAGTGCTTCCAATCTTTGAAGGCTTCTGCTTGGTTGGTTCTTTCACTTGTTCAGTTTTAGTAGTGTCTTTGTTCAAGACTTTGGTTTGCAGTCTCTCAGTGTTCGCAACAGAGGAAAAGCTATGTACGTCATCATCAGATGAACGTGACCCATCTTTAGGCACATGAGAACAAGTCTCTGAAACTTGCAACTGCTCTGAATTTTGGATTATATTATAGCTATCAAACAATTGTTTCACAGGCTCCTCAAGTTCAACAAGGGTATGTCGTTGCACATAAGATTTCAGCTCATCTCTCAGACGTTGAAGAGGCTGAAATAAAGGAAAAAAGAGGCAAACACTTACAATCATATTGGTTCAATTAACCAGCTACAAGAGCCAAATTGTTTCTGGAAACTGAGATTTGTTAACCCGCATTGCAATGCAATGATCTTATCAGTTGAAATCAACTTGATTTTAAAAATATAGTCTTCGCTAAACAAAGGAAGCGAGGGAACTAATAGAACATTGAAATCTATAGCACTAAGTCACTAACTCACAACCAAATCTTCAGAGATATGAACTGTGGTTGAAAGGCAGTTCAACTAAAGGTGTCGTGGGAATATTTCAATCAGCTCACTATTTCTTCAATGAAGTGATAGATTCTTGTGGGAGAAGATACAGTATCATACCTCAGAGCCAGCTTCCAAAGCAAGTTTGAAAAAGCCAAGGGAAATTGAATGCTTAGCAGCAGATTCAGAAAGCTTAATCTGTGATAGCCAATAGGAAGCTGATGATATAAGGTCATATTTCTTTCTATTTGAGGACTTTGAAACATTTGATTGTGGTGTATCTGATTTTCCTTGGTTAGACCTCTTTGCTCTAGTCTCGGAAATGGGTTCACCTATCTTCCTTGGTTCCTTGGCTATGGTGCCAAGTGGTCTAGAAGCCGGGCTGGCGATTGACTTAGAGGGAACAGACAGCCTTCTTGGAGGCTTTGCCGATTTTTCCTCACCAGAGAGGGGAAGAGCAGCAACACTCTTACTGACACTTGATGCAGGTCTTACCCTGAATGACAAAAGGAGCAGAGGATAATGTTAGTGCAGAATCAAGGGACAACTAGTAAGGGTTAGCAATTGAAATAAAATAAGAAGACTTGGATGAAAAAGTTGCATTTTTGACAAATGTAGCTCTCATTAGTTCACTTTATTTAGAAGTCATTGGCCGTGGCTCCTAAAAATTATGACTTATTTCTTGTTACATACCAAAAATGGATACAAGAAGCCAAACTCTTTATGTTCAAGTCCCTTAAATGAAATGCAGAAACTTCACAAACTAAAAGGGAGGACGAGTTACTACATCACAACCAGCACAAATGAAAGGTAAGCAGAGAGGAGCACGCATCAATATAAACAGAAATAGCTTTCAACCCACGAACTGTCATTCAAATATTGCTCAGAGATGAAGCATCTACTGATTCTGTAAGCCACATTCAGGTAAAAAATATTTCTTCCAGCACCATAGACACGGAAACTTCACAAAACAAGTGATCAAGGTTGAAAACTCTTCACTGAATAATGTAACAGGCCAATCATCCAACAACGATCATTGGATCAATAAGTTTTTAACTCATTTCACATGGAAGAAGGTTCTGTCTGCAACTTCATTCAGTTTTTCCTATTTCCCAACAGTACCTAAGTGATATCCTAACTGTTAAACTCGACAGAAACATCAACAGACCGCAAAAAAATCCACTAAATTTATATGATCTGCATACAATGCAATTTCAATCCAAAATTCATCTCAGGCACAATCTAATCAGCATTAACGTATATCAGATATATAAGTTAAGAAGATACAGATTGACAGAGATCAAAAACCTCGCAGAAGCCGAAGAGTTAGAGGAATTAATCAGAGGTGGCTTCTCCTCCTTCGATTTTGCGGTGGATCGTGAGGTCGATCGCAGCGGATACCGCAGAAGCTTTGATGAAGCTTGCTTAGCCTTTGCTGCAATTGAAAAAATTCAAACATATATATACATACATATAATCCATCATAGATTTTGCCATAAAGCACAGAGAAATCAACAGAGCCATACCGGAAACAGAGGAGTTATCTTTAGCGGAATCCTCCATGATGAATTCTAGGGTTTCAATAGACGAGAGAATTGGTAAGTGAAGATGGATGATTGAGAAAATGAGGAAATTGTTGCTTATATACAGCGTCTGAGCGGGAAATGTGAGAAAAAACTTCAAAATCAAATCAAAAGTCGGAAAATGAAGAAAAAAAAGTTGGGAATATTGGAACGGCTCTTTGGGTTGGGCCCGTCTTGTGGGCCCAATACAGGCTTTTAACTTGGGTTTTCAAATTTTGAACAATTTCTTACCGTTGATACGGGCTGAGTTGGTGGATTCGACACTAAAATGTCAAAATTCACAAACCTAATATTTCTCGGTTGCTATTTGTTTACTTGATTTTAATTTGACACGAAATAAAAAATAGTAAAAGAGACTTATGAATCTTTTCGTTTTAAACTAAAAATATGTGGAAATACCATACAAATAGATTACACAAACAGAATCATGGTTATTTGACGTATATTTTCATATTAACTTATCATGATTCTGACATGATATAATAATATCACATATTGCTTCGTGTTTTTTTTAGTTCTTGTTTTTGAATTTTGAGCACATTTATTTGCAAATAATGGTGTTTCAACTTGCAAATCGGAGTCTGTATTGTACTACTCGTTCACCCCCAAATAATATTTACATTTTTTTGTTGTTGTTATACTTTGATTATATACACATATTTCTTTCAAAACATTAAATGGTCGGAAGATATATATTGTTGACATTGAAAAGCTCAAGTAAAAGTAAACCAATATGTCATGACGAGAGGACAAAACACGTTGAAAACACAACTTGCATTAGTTTTTAGAACTTTAGAACAATGATCTGTAACACTCCATTTTAGATGTCTTAGAAATTGCATGTTGTTTAGAAGTACATAACACCTATGCTACATGATGATAAGAGTCAAAACTAACGGTGGCAACGGACCGGACCGGTTCTTAACGGACCGGTTTTACCGGAACCGGAACCGGAACCGGTTCCGTAAACCCCCTAAATTACCGGAACCGGTCTTACCGGAACCGGTTCTACCGGAAATTCGGGGGGGTTCCGGACCGGTCCTATAGGTACCGGGTTGGAACCGGATCGG
>JBCEWC010004209.1:0-27912 GCA_038996855.1 Solanum aculeatissimum | reverse complement strand
CGACTCTGAATAATAAGTAATCCCTTCTCAAAACATCACTTTAATTGGAAAAACTCTATTTTTCAAAACTCACGTGGAAAAAAATAGAGGTGTGACAACTACTACTATGAAGAAGCAGGAGAGATATTGCAGTCTCTCTGTCCTGTAGGCCTCTGCTGGGAACCAGATGAACTATGTCCAAAACTGTTGGAATCACGGGGACTTGGTCCTCCCTCTGAAGTTGGCAAGGCGACATGAACACCATGATGTTGAAATGAACTACCTCCTCTGACCATACCTCGTCCCCCTAATGGAGTACCCGAATATTGTCTCAAAGTACGAACCCTTTTGGGGTCCCTAAACTCCTTCCTCTACATCAATTCTACCTCCTTGACAACACTAATCATCGACTGAAAGGAAGCTCCATCCCTAGCTGCACAAAATATCGATTGTCTGATAGGATACACTAGCCCTCTCACAAACTGACGGACTTTCTCCGCCTCGGTTGGAATTATAGTTGTAGTATGTTGGGCAAACTGGTAAAAGTGAACCTCATACTCTAAAACTGTATGGTGCCCTACCTCAAACTCTCAAATTCAACCGCTGTCCTCCCGGACACTCTAAGGTACAAACTGAGCATAAAAGGCATAAGAGAACATATCCCAAGTCATTTGAGGAGACCCAGCTGGAAGGGATCCTGTATAAGTCCTCCACCACTCCCTAGCTAGCCCTTGGAGCTCGAGGGTGACATATCTTACTGCATGCGTATTTGCTAGTCCCACGATCTCTAGAAACTCTTTACAAGTGGTTAGTTACTTATGTGTATCCTCCATCTTCCCACCCTCAAATTGACACTTCTGGTAGCCCAACAGACACTTCTAGTGCAGCTCGTCGTCCCCAGACTCTAGCTCGCCCTCTGGCACGACCCCTACCCCTAACTGGGGTCTCAATAGTAACATCAGGGGTAACCTCTCCTCGTCTTGAAGCAGAGATAGTTTTAGTCCTCACCATCTTTCAAAGGACACATGAACTCTCAACACTAAAACCAAACCACACACGAATAGATTAGAATAAAGCAAAAGAGAATTTCCAAACAGTCTTCACAACCTCTCAAGGATAAGCAACAGATGTCTTCGCATCAATCCTCAAGACTCTACTAGACTGGGCTCGTACACATGTGAGACCTTTGAACTTGGGACTCTGATACTAAATTATCATGATCCAAAATTTGAGTGTGATGACACTCACTTAACCTACCAAGGTGAGCCAGCCCAAAATCCAACAACTTAATAAATTAGTAAAAGTGGAAGATAGAAGTCTAATAAGATATATAAATGAGAAAGAAAGCAAATACAACCAACCTAAGAACTGGTGCCATGTGTACAGACTTTTATTTATCGAATACTCAAATGAAATAAAAGTCATAATGTCTAGTTCTCAAATAGAATAAAAACATAGAATGAGATCCTCGAAGTCCTGCTGAAGACATAAGTAGCTACCTCACAAGTGATTCTAAAGCTCGATCCATCAAATAGAAGTCTAGTAGGATGGACCGAGTTTACAACCTACAAAAATGTAGCAAAGGGTGAGCACCAAATAATAGGGTACTCAGCAAAATGGAACTAACCTAAAATAAATCAATGAAGAATACAAGTAACTCCTTAAATTCCAATCACAATCTACCAAACTACAACCCTGCACTCAGATGAGTCCAAACACAATATAGTATACAGATCACAATAGTGTAAGTATACTCATCATTTGACATAATATTTCAATACATAGGTATATAAGTAGATCCAACATTTTTCCATAACAGAAATAATATAAGTATACAATCTCATAATAATATACAATAATATCAACCAAATGTGAAATAGAATAGAATGGATGTCATGAAACGCACATAATGCAATGCAATGTGAAGTAATCATGATACATGTCTATCCTAGAATACATATACGCTGAGCGAATGTACTGCCTCAATCGAAACCCATGGGGCCACACAAGAACCACATATCTGTGATTATTATCGGCAATGCTTTCAACTCATGTCACCTGTTCAAAAATCACCTCGGACCCAATATCCGTCGACATATTACCTCAGCCTGATCGGTAAAGACTTCGGTCACCAATCCATATGTTACCTTACTCATATCTCAGTCATAGCCAACACAAGTATCTATGCACAAATAATAATAAATGCAATGTGCATAATCACAATCATATCATAGTATCAATATCATAATGATCTCAATATCTCAACATCATCAATAATTCAATGTCATCAGTGTTTCAATATCATCAATGTCTCAATATCATCAGTATCTCAATATCATAAGTTTCTCAATATCATCAATGTCTCAATATCATAAGTATCTCAACATCATCAGTATCTCAATATCATCAATATCAAAAGATTCACAAGATCACATAGATTATGAATTCACAATTAGTTTATAAATCAATGTAGCACCATATAAATAGGTATTCAATACAAGAATTCATGATCAAACCAACAATGGTACAATTCTACCTCCAAATACTCAATTCCTACACATAGGAGCATACAAAGTTCATTCATACTTAACAAAATATTAGAAGTCCACTTGCCTCAAATAATATCTCGAATCAAGTTGAAATCACCACTTTTTACCTCCTATGATACTCCAAATCAACACAATCTATTCACATATGGTATCACAATCACATAACAAGTCTAATGACACTAAAATCAATTAATTCAGAGCAAAAGGGTAAAATGGGTAAAAATCTCATACCGCGACATGTAGTCGAAATCTGAAAAATAATATATAAAAATGTTCTTCACATAATAAGGAACTTAACAATGAAAATAATTTTGAAAATGGAGTTAAGATGAGGGATAAATCAACAATTCAAGTTTAGGAAACTCAATTTCGAAAAACCCCAAATTCCATCATTAAAATCCAAAATAAAGGTTAAAATCATAAATTAATTCATGAAAATCAATGAAATAGATTAGAAAATGATTACCTAATCAATTTTCCTTCAAAACCTTGAAAATTCTCTCTTGGAACGAATCTTAAAATGTCAAAATGGTGAAAAGGACTTATATCACGTCTTTTAAAAGACACACTGTTCAGGCAAACATAACACTCCATGAATGCAGAGGTAGATCTGCGAACGCAAAGGTAGATCCACGAAGACGGAGACTTGGCAGGTCTCTACACTCCGCGAATGCGAAGAAGCTTTCGCGAACTCGAAGGCTTAAGGAGGTCGGCTCGCTTACACTCCGCGATCGCGGTTCCTTTCCCACGAATATGAAGGTCTACATGAATTAACCTCCATGAACGTGGAGCTAAGGGTGCTAATGTGGAGAGTAAGTGCTATCTACACCAGAAACAGTTGCACCTGCAACACACAACTCAAACAAACTCAAAACTGGACCCTCGAGAATTCGTTCTAAACCCTGTGAAAACAAACCAAACATGAAACCCTACTAGAAATGATGATTCAGGCTCAATGTAATCGTCATGATTTAAATTCAAAACCCCCGTGGTCCCGAACTTGAGAAGGATCATTAAAACTAGTTTCAGACTCAAACTCAAAATATTCACGGAAGCTCAAAAAATTACAACGAAGTCATTTCTAATATTAATTTCACCACTCGGAATCACTGGAACTGATAGAATTTCGATACAAGCTCCTAACTCTGAATGTTGACTAAAGTCAAACCTATGATCCAAAATGAACTAGAAATACAACTTTGAGTCTAAAATCTCTATTTTAACTTAGAATTAAGTTCTGTAAGTTCTCCTAGACCACATTCGACATTTCGAAAATGATGAAATTGACAGAATCAAATTCTGACACTTGAAATTCGAAATGGTTTCAAAACTCAAATTTTCCAGCTATAAGCATTTGAAAACTCTTTCTTTTGTAAAACTCTAACTTTTTACAAGATTTTCAAAATTTGACTTTTTGACTCATTCAAAAATGATCGAAGGCAACTTTCAAGAAGGGTAAAATGGTTATTAAGTCAAAAATATAAAAAATGACCTTCGAGGTCAATACAAAATGTAATAGTTTATTCTTAATAGATGTATGATTGAGAGAAGCATTAAAAATGGTGTTTGATAGTATAAATATAAGAACAAACTATTCCAAATTTACACAAAAAATTTGAAATGCTTACTCACTTTTAGTATTCTCTCTTTTTATCTGTAGTGTTTGGTTACATATTAAAGAAGTGAGGTGCCTCCCCTTCATCTAATTTTTTATCAAGAAATTACAAAAAAAGAGGAAAGATTCTTCGTAGGGATGACTTAATGCCTTTAAAAATGAAGCATCCTCTTTAGGCCTCGAATTTTCGGTGACCCCATTTTTCGATAATTATAAATTTATTATACTTTTTCTGTCTCAATTTATGTGGTATTTTTTATTTTTCGGAAATTAAATAGCTTAAGTTTGGCCAAAAATTTGTGTCTGAAATCTTCAAATTTTTTGAAATGAAATGTATATAATTGTAAACTAAGTAAAAAGTATTATAAGTCACAATAATTAACAGTTCAAATATTTAAAAAATATATGAAAAATTTACCATCAAAGATAGACTTATTTGAATTTCAAAATTTGAAAGATATCAAATTAAAAGAGATAGAGAGAATAATATTTTATTCAAAAAACTTATATCTTATGTTTTAATTTATTTGTCTTACTCATTTTTTAGTTCATTTCAAGACATTAAAGAATGTTTTTTTCTTTTGTATCAATTTTAAATTTAACTTTTCATGTGATTTGTTCAAGACCACAAGATTAAACAGTATTTTGTTTTGTGTATGTATGTACATATATATATATAGATATTATATTATTAGTTTAAGATCAATGATTAAAACATCTTCTCTACTTTTTTGAATTTCGTATCAAGTTAAAATCAGATAAAAGATCAATTCTACATCTTAAAAAGAGTTAAAAAATATACTTTAAATTAAAAAAATAAAATAATTTATTTTTGACTTAACGCAATTGATTACCTTGAGGTGCACCCTTCGCTTATTTTCTAGACATGTTATTGCTACCAGTTTATCAACAATCTAACAAGTCAATATCTGAAATTTATTTGTTGATTGTCTTATCTTGATTTTTCTAAGATACTCTACTTCATATACCATTTTTTTCTAGTAATTAAGATCTTAATGTACAAATATATCAATAAATATTAAAATAACATAAAGTAGTGCTTGCTGCTTTCTTCCATATGCCAAACACTAAAAACATAAAACTATTTGTATATGGTGATAAGTTTTTTTCCAGGTGGTTCAATATTTTAGCAAAAGTTAGTGAAAGCAAGTAATTGAAGTATGGAAGCAGGCAAACTAAGGAAGGAAACACTCTTTTGTTTTCTTTTCTAAAAATCATTTTTTCCTTAGTGGGAGATTTTCTAGCAGTTTCAATATTATATGAAAAGTTCATAAAGTCATTCACATTATGAAATGAGGAAATTAAATTTTCAAATTAATATTTCTGCAAATTTATAAGCTAGAAAATTATGATATCCTATTCCAAAGGAAGAATTACAAAAGATCTAAGAAATCTGGAAATTTAACATTCTATTTAAATGTCGAAGTTGGAAAAAATAAATTAAACTCTAGGTATTCTCGAAATCTCGTGAAGCAGATTGATGTACAAGCTCTTCAAACATTGAATTTTTCTCCTAAAGATCAATTTTCTCGCTACTGTTCATCGAAATTCCATGTAAATATATATAATTATTGGTATTACCTAGTAGAATAATAAAGAAGAAACAAACCCTGTAAATTTGAAAAAGAAAATAATTGGATATGGGCTCAAATAGAGGAGAAAATGTGAGTCAGTGTGTAGAACCAAAAAAAAAAAGCGCAAAAAAAAAGAAGTATTTAGCCCTACTTTTCAGTTTATTTATGGAATGAAAGGAGGATAACGAAAAAGAAATAACCTACACTTATTTATAATGATAATGATATCTTCGGGTCCATGCTTGTATCTTTCTAATTTACACCTTACTATGTAGTATGGATTCATGCTTTGTTTACTCCTACTTTTTCAAAATGATTTTTTAATTTTCAAAATAATTAGGTGTCATTTGTCGACTCTTCTTTAAAACAAATAGTCAGGTTATGAGGTATTTCTAATCAAGTTTAAAAAGAGATCATAATAGTACTGATTGATAGTTCTATATATAATTGATTATGATGAATTACTGAATTAGGTATGATTGTACGAAATAATGTAGCATTTATATTTTATATCAGAAAAATAAAATAAATTTAATTGTGAGACGCTTCACATCAAACCACAAAATAAATTTGAAACAATCGAGTAAATTGAAAGATCTTATTTTTATTAGTTTGATATGATTTATAGATATACACTATTGACTTAATTGAATTGATTTGATAAATTAAAAATTCGAACCAACCGGACTTGTGCATAGCCCCAACTAAAACTATAGATCAGTAGAGGGAAAGCAAATTGTTTGTTAAGAAAAAGTCTATGTAGTGTCTCAGAATTCTTAATTCTGAGGGTCACATGATTAAATATATACTTAAATGATTCAGACTTCATACGAAACTCTCTGTGGCCAGGAAACTTCTGTGGATAGCCATAGGATTAATAGTTGTTAATTAAGGTCTTTTTTTAAGAATAGAACTATATAGAAAGACCTAATATGCAGTCTTTAAAATAACATAATGAATGTTTTCAATAAAGCTTTTGTCCATATCTATGACTCAAATTTGACACCTATAATAATACCGGCTCAACAATGTTAATAAAAAGATATGTGTGTTAGACCTCCAAATTTGAAGGTCCCATTTTTTAATAATAATAAGTTATTGACTTGTTTTATAAAAAAAATAAATATTGAATACTGCACATAGAAAAAGTAAAGTTTTCATATAAAATAAAAAAATTATTAAAAAAATAATTTTGATTTTAAGCCATTAATATTCTTGAGTCCCTCTCATTACAACCAAGTTGATCAATAATTTACCAGAGCTGACTTGGACAAAGTTTGTATCAGGCCACTAAACTCTTCATATTCTTGCAGTTCCTATTGACTTAATCCATATACAAAGATCTTCACATAGTAGTTAAGTAATTATTTTTAATAGCTATGTAACATTGGAAATCATCGAGTTCGGGTTTTATATGCATTTAAAGAATGACTCAGGTCATAGTTTGAAAATTCGGGTGTTATAGAAAGGGCTGACTCATTTTGACAATTTTACTCATCCTTCAAGAGACATTTCTTAAATTAAATTTCAATAAATTTATGTGTCCTAGCAAAATAGTTTACGTTCTAGCATAAATGGTGTATTATTTATTATTCAGATAAGCAATACAGATAGACTAAGAAACTGAAAGACCTTACTTTTATTAGTTTTGGTATATTTTATAGATAGACTATCTGCATAATTGGTTATAGATAGACTGTAATATCAATTAAAGTTATAGAAGTAGAGAGTGAAAGGAAATTGTGTATTTTTAAGGAAAAAAAATCCCTTCAGGGAAAATAAAGAATTTCGTGGAAAGTCCTTGAATAATTGTAGAACAAGTGATTCATAATTATTAATTCTAAGGATGACACATCTGTGGATAGCAACAGGATTATATATAATGACATAGTATGTAGTCTATAAAATAGTAGGATTAATATAATGACATAGAAGTCTAAGTAAAATGTTTTTAAGGTGTGAGGTTCAATTAATAGTTGTTCGTATTTTTGAATTATATGTTAATGTCACATAGTCACTTAATTATTAGTTTTTTTCACAAAAAAGTCACTCAACTATTAGTTACTTTCATAAAAAGTCATTCAACTTTATTTTTTAATTTCAAAGTCACTCAACTAAAGATTTCTTTAACAGAAAGTTACTTAATTATAAGTTTTTTTTTTATAAAAGTCTTTATTGTATAACTCAAAAGTCACTTAACTATTTATATGTCACTTAAACAGTCACTCAATAATTAATCTTTCACTTAGAAAGTCGCCCGACCAATCTAAATAATTTTTTTCACCAAAATATATTTTTTTATTTCAAACTAATTTTTTTTTTAAAATAAAAGGCTCATTTTAGATTTTATTATATTATGTTGAAACATAATTTTGTTTTAAATTAATTTTTTTTAATACTAAAATACCCATTTAAATTATTTTATTAAATTTTGTTGAAATATAATTTGTTTTTATTTTAAATTGTCTTTAAAAACTCAAATGTTTAGGCACTACAAGGGCAACAATGAAACAATAAAAGACAACAACGATCTTTTAAATAAAATATATGTTTTAACAAAACTTAATAAAGTGAGTATCTTATTATTTGGAAAGAAGTTGGAAAGTGAGTATTTTAAAAAAATTAATTTAAATAAAAATTATGTTTCAATAAAATTTAATAAAATCTCAAATGAGCATCTTATTATTTTTAAAAAATTAGTTTAAAATAAAAATTGTATTTCAACGAAATATTTAGTGGAAAAAATTATTTAAATTGATCGGGTGATTATCTAAGTGAAATATCAATTATTGGGTGACTTTCTAAATAATATAACAATAGTTAAGTGACTTTTGAGTTATAATACAAAGTTAAGTGACTTTTTGTGAAAAAAACTTATAGCAAAGTGACTTTGAAGTTAAAAATAAAAGTTGAGTGACTTTCTATTGAAAAAGTTAATAGTTGAGTGACCATTTGAGATATTAATTCTAAAGACATAGTGCGTAGTCTTTATAATAACATAGTCAATGATTTCAATGTGAGGTTTATTTAACCGTCAAGTAAATACAAAATTTCAGTAGATTTTTTTAAAAAAAATTCCGTCCAATGTTTGGTGTATTCATTGGAGCCCCAATTAAATTTGAATTGTGCACTGCTGGAACTATTTGGAGATGGCGCTCCAACAAGATTTTCTCCATATCAAAGTCTCAAACTCGAGACCAAAGAGTGTAAAGATCTGTAGCAGCCCTATCACTAGAGTACAAGCCATGTTGGTCAAAGGGATAGATTATACAAGAGCTTACTAATGTGATCTAAAGGTTGTCCACGCGGAGTTCCAATAATATTAATTAACAAAATTAAACAAGGTCCTTAAACGTGCTTTAAGAGGTTAATTAGTAAATAAAATAATAGCCTCATGGCTATGTTACGCGTTCTAATGAGATTAATCTCAGTCCTTAAACGTGCTACTTGATGATTAAAATAATAGGCTAATTGCTGGTATAAATGAAAGAAAACATTCAGTTGATTCCAATTACAAAGGGTTTTTGGTTTTCAAATGGATAATATGAAGTGGGGAGTGTGCTTGATCTTTTCAGTAATAGTGAATTTAATGTGTGTTGTGTTCATCATTAGTAGTGAGAAGTTAAGCTGGAGTAGAGAAGCAGCTATAGCAGCAGAGAATGTTGCCTCTATTAGTTGCTCAGGACATGGAAGAGCTTATTTAGATGGCTTAGTCACACAAAATAATGGAAGACCTATTTGTGAGTGCAATGCATGCTTTACAGGCCCTGATTGCTCTATCTTTATACCCAATTGCGCCGTTGATGCCGACAGGTAAGAACAATATCATGTTTAAGAAGATCACTAGCTCATCTCATGCATTAACCATCAATGTTCATAATGCATGATGCTTTTTAATTTGTTGCAGTGGAAACCCAATGTTTTTAGAGCCATTCTGGAAGCAGAATGCAGGGAGTAGCGGCATTATGGTGGCTGGATGGCACAGAATGGGATATGAATTTGAGGATGGTTCACTTATCTCTAAGCAATTGGAGAATGTAATCCGCAAGTTACATCACACTGTGGGAAATGCAAACACATCCAACAAGTACATATTGTTCGGTGCTGGCTCAACTCAGCTTCTGAATGCCGCCGTCTATGCTCTTTCCCACCATCCATTGCGTACCAAAGTTGTTGCTTCCCCTCCTTACTATCCTGTTTACAAATCGCAAACAGAGCTTTTGGATTCAAAGAAATATAAGTTTAGTGGAGATACATCCGCATGGAAAAACAAAACAAGGAGTACTAGCAACTTCATTGAGTTTGTGACTTGTCCAAACAATCCTGATGGCCATCTAAACAAGGCAGTCCATCAAGGAAAATATTCGCAGCATGTTTACGATTTAGCTTACTATTGGCCACATTATACCCCGATTCCAGGCCCTATGGATGAAGATCTCATGTTATTTACTCTTTCTAAGCTCACTGGTCATGCCGGTAGCAGATTTGGGTAATTAATTAACAACTCTAATCTAATCACACCTCGTAATGATTCTAATATATAGTAGGAGTTAAATTAATTAATTTCTTTTGATTGCATATAGATGGGCCATAGTCAAAGACAAAGCTGTGTACGAAAGAATGGTGGAATACATAGATCTACACACTTATGGTGTTCCGCGCGAAACTCAGTTGAGAGCTTTAAAACTCTTAAACGTTGTGTTACAAGGAGATGGAAGAGAATTGTTTCGATTTTCACATACAATTATGAGGTCTAGATGGGAAAAGCTCGCGGAGATCATATCTACTTCTAAGCGCTTCTCAATGGAACAACTACCCTCCCAACATTGTGCATTTTTTAAACAAGTTAGGCCACCTTCTCCAGGTAATTAATTAATTTATTAAGCATCAACATCAACAAGCTAAGTGAAATTCAATTGCTTACCAACTCTTTTTCTTGCTTCTTTGCAGCTTTTGCGTGGTTAAAATGTGAAGCGGAAGAAGATAAGGACTGCCACAATGTGCTGAGGGAAGCAGATATCATTGGTCGAAAAGGCGCTGCATTTGGAGTTGAAAATCGTTATGTTCGTCTTAGTGCTGTGAACAGCAAAGATGATTTCGATTTACTGCTGCAACGACTGAAAGATCTAGTGTCTAAAGATTGATCCATCATCGAGGATGTCACACCATTATGATCATTAATTTATTGTTTTAGGAGAGAAACACTTTAGACAATTAATTAATTCAAATTTAGCTAGTAATGTTAGAGTACCAGCATTATAGAAAATCATACTTAAAATAGGATATTGAATTCTTTTATTTCGTGTCAATAACTGTAGAGGTTTCACTCAAGTATACTTGAGTTTCACACATGCATATTCTTGCCAAGTTCAAAAGTTAATCTATGCTTGCATTAAGTTTGATGCATGTTAGAGGAGATCCCTCTAATGATAAACACTCAACATTATGCCTTACGATGATGCCTCATTTTTTAGCAATAATAAGTAATAAATTGTTTTTTAAAAAAAAATTATTAGAAGAAGTTTGGCACAACTGTAGTATGCTTATATCATCAATTGAAAAAAAATTACCAAATGAAATCAATTTTAATTTTTTAACAATTCTATATGTCAAAGAGCTAGAAGAATAAAATTCGTACGAAAATATATAAATTTAATTTTTATAGTATAAAGTCTCCATTCAATTTTCGCCTTAGGCCACTAATATGCTTGAGCTGTTCCTGAACTTAAAAGAAAAAAAAATCAATAATTTGATAAATCTCAAAAAGGTGCTCTTGATAATTTTTTAAAAACTAATATCAATATTAAAAAAAATGTCGGAGAAGGTTCTTTAGATGCACAAATAACTATTTTTGAGTTAAGTAATGATATAATCCAAATAGAAAAAGAAGGGGAGGACATTAGTGAAAAACCAAATGTAGATTCTCAAGAAAATCAAGAACTTATAAATGATTTAAATAATTATGCTCCTAAAAATATGTATAATCCTAGTCAATGGAATAATGTTGATACAAAGTTAAGAGATCTATAGTAGAAAAGGGACCAATTAGAATTACCGACACATAATTTTCAAAAGATAAAATTTTAAGACACTTTTCTACGACACATATTTTATGGAGAAAAACATGAAAAAAGGTGGATAAAGTATTTTATTTTAATTGTAAGTTGTTTAATAGAGCTTTTAATGCTAAAAATAAAATATTAGCTAATGAAGGTAATATAATTGAAAGAATCTGTAACACCCCTCATGTTTTTAGGCTTGAGAAACTGAAAGATAAAAGTTTTGCTAATAGTTAGAATTCACAAGACAGTGTACGACCCATATGGGAACTTACGAGTCGTAGACTGTCTCATGAAAACTGACCAGTGAAGGTGAAAATTGAGAAATTTCTGGAACTTGACTTATAAGTTAACAAACGAGCAGTAAAATTTTCTACGACCCGTAGGGTGGTCTCGTAGTAAGAAGCCTTGAAGAGCCTAAATTTTTTCTAAGTCTGAAATTACTTTACGAGAGGGTTTACGACACGTAAGTTGATCTATGAGCTGTTTGCATATTTGTAGGATGAAAGCTGAAAATTCCAATAGCTCAACTTTTATGACTCCCTGATTCACGACACGTTTTACGAGCCATAAGTCAATCCACGACCCATAGAAAGAGTTTAGTGAAAGGCTCCGACAGTTTTTAAAGAAGGTTTTTTTCGTCCTTTTCCACCCTTTTTAGCCTAAAACCTATCAGTTTTCCCTTAGTTAAATCCCTAAACGCGATTCATTCACCTCATTAACGCTCAAACACTCTCCAAACTCATAACGTAGTTTTAAGAAGACAAAGGCTAGGGCTTTCAAGAACCTTCATCAAGTTTTTCAAGAAACTAATTCCCACAGACAGGTATGTAAGGCCTACAAAATCTTCCTACACTATTTTATCATCGTGTAGCTACTAGTTTCTCCAAGTATCAAGTCATTAGTTGCGAACAAGATTTCTTCATTATGAGTAATTGTTCTTGTTTATGTCGTTTTTGAAGAAAAACATGAAATTTACTAACCTTTACTACTATATTGAGGTCCTAAGTTGAGATACTAATTTTAAATTGTTATACTAGTTGAACCCTAAAGTTACTACGAAAATTTATGAATTTTCAAGTCTTGCTTTAAATTCAAGAAAGTATTAGAATCAATATTTTAGGAACAATGAAGCATAAAGGCTATGATTTCGACAATATTGAGAAAAGTTAAGAGAAAGCTAAGTTGAGCTATGTCCCAAAGAAAAGAAAAGTGATACTTAGAGCAAACAATATTCTTTTAAGTTATGAGCATTATAAAAGTTATTTTGGAAGTAGTATTGAGCACCGATATGGGGTAAGAGTAATAATTACTCGAACTCATAAACTATGTAGCCAGGGTAGGATAGGATTGTACCAAGGGTACAACTCCTCATTTTCCACTGAGATGGGCCAATTTTGGGATGGATCCACTCCCCTAGTTTTCGTCCCTTACCATGACAAAGTATGGGACGACTTTGATAGTGTGGACAATACGTTGTATCATCACGAGGCTCATAGTGATGGTTGCCCGTTAGAGAAACTCCTAAAGTTAAAGTAAGTTGATTCTTACATACAAAGTTTCAATATATATTTTTACTTTCTGCCTGCAATTTATCTATTATTTTGCTATCCTATTTTGAGACATGTTTTAGCTATTTTTTAGTATAGTACCCTATTTTAGCTATTTCATATACTAACGTCCTTTGGACCTACATTATTTTATGATACAAATGCAGGTGATAGAGTCCCTCAGCAGACGCTCCGTTAAGGACCAACATTTCATCTAGCCATCGGTGAGGCCTCTTACCAGCCAGAGGCTTTGGAGTCTTTATTACTATTTTAGTACTTATTTTCATTTGTGGTTACCGTGGGCCTGTCATGGTAGTTATCTCAGATTATCTTAGTCAGAGATTTCATAGATTGGATGACATGAGTTTCAGTTTTTACTTTCAGTTATTGTTGGGGTATTCCCCCTATTCAGTTGTTCAAATTATTGCAGTATCTCTAGCTCATTCATCTAAGCCTATAATTTATTACTTAAGTCTTTCGCTGAGTAAAGTAGTTAGGCCAAGTGGTTCTCTTAGGGCCAGAAATGGTTCTAGGTGCCGACCACGTTCAGGGTGTAAACTCGGAACATGACAAACTTGGTATCAGAGTACGAGTTCAAGTGTTCTCGGATGTAAATAGAACCGTGTCCAGTAGAGTCTGTATTATTGGTGTGAAGCGCGCCACATCTATAATAGGGAGGCTACAGGGTATTAGGAAGTGTCACTATCAATTGTTATTCTATTTCGTGGTTTGAAGTTTATCTCAATTTAGTCCATTCTAATTCGTGTGTCCACACATTATCTTTCAGATCATGCCTCTACATAGAGTCATCAGACCAGCTAGGGGCAGAGGACGCCCAACCAGGCAAAATGCAAATCAGCCTAATCCACCAATTCCTGAGAGGCCAGAGGTCCAGGCTTGCTCGTTGAGCAGTCGTCACAAATGGATATCTCAAATGTTGAGCTCCGCTAGGCCATCTAGACTTTTGCACACGGAATCACCACATAGGGAGGTCGGTAGGGGGAGTGCATACATGATGGTGTTGACACCACCAAGGTTTTTGAATTTCTGAGGATGAACCCACCTGAGTTCACGGGATCTGATCTGAAGGAGAATCTTGAGAACGTCATTGAGGAGCTCCAGAAAGTGTTTCAAGTTATGCATACCGATGATGCAGAGCAAGTTGAGTTGACTGCCTACCAGCTCAAGGGAGTAGTTAGACTCTGGTTTGATCAATGGAAGAGAGGTAGAGCAGTAGGGGAACCAACCGTGAGTTAGGTAGTATTCGAGGAGGCATTTCTGGGATAGTACTTTCCTAGAGAGTTAAGGAAAGTTAGGGTAAGGGAGTTTCTAAATCTGAACCAGGAAGCTATGGTTAATCTTTAATGCTTATTTTGATTGATGACTAGCAGGAGACATCAAAAAGGAAATAAGAACAAAATTGATCGGAAAAAAATCCATCTAGAAGAAAATCATTCAAGTGCGCCAAATTAGGAATCAATAAAGATCCAGGAAATTATTCAAGCACGCCTGATTAGGAAGAAGAATCAATTAGAGATATGCGTAGACCTGGAAAGATTTGAGAAATCAATTAGGATCTACTCGCTAAAGAAAAAGATTAGAGGATCCGTGCAAAGAAGGAAAGACTCACTAAATGCCTATCCTAAGCCTTATACTTATCCTTGGAAGAGGGAATCACCATTGCCTGAATCCAAGCATCAATTCCCTTGGGATGCCATCTCTTCAAATTAAAGGAGGCATCTAGATATCTCAGAAACCATACAAGCCTACGATAATCAATATTTTCTTCAAGTTCTTCATCTTTAAGAAAAGTATTGTAATTCATTTTTTGATTTACTTTGTAAAAGAAATAGAGAGAAAAGAAGAAAAGAATTTGAAATAGAGGATTGTATCAGAAAAAAAGGGAGATAGTAGTTTTAGATCAATATCTTGTAAACTCAACTTTCAAAGGCTTAAAGAGATATCCCTTGCAACCCAAGGGGACTGGACGTAAGATCCATTTTGGATTTCAACCAGTATAAAAATAACCTGTGTTGATTTTTCTTTTACGAACTTAATTTTCAACCATTAGTTTACTCAGGCTTAGTCGACTATTACTCAAACCAACTGACTAACGGGCAACAGTTTAAAGAAAAAAAAGGAAAATTTAATTCATCCCCTTCTTGAAATTTCAACTATGAGTGTGTAAGAGTACAACCTCAAATTTACTCAATTGTCCTGTTATGCTCCGACTATGATAATGGACATGCGTACTCAAGTGGATCTATTTGTATCAAGGTTCTCTCGGATGACTAAGAGAGAGGGCAGAAATGTTATGCTGACTGGGGATATGGATATAGCACGCTTGATGACTCATGTGCAACCAGTGGAGGAGGAAAATATGTAGGATAGGGAGGAGTTGAAAAATAAGAGGGCCAAGACATTAGGTCAGGAGACAGGTAAGAAGTGGGCTGGAGGTGCTAGCAGTCATTCTTTCAGCCTAAGACATCTGGACCAGTACCTTCGTCTGCTAGTGCACATCCACCACGGGTCAGGAATGAACAAGGATCATAAAGCTACAGAGTTCAGAGAAGCCAGTCGCAGGAGAGTATAACTCAGGGATTGACACGTTACTCGGTTTTTGATAAGTGTGGTAGGTCTCATCCAAGAGAGTGCCTTGTGGGCACAAATGGTTGTTTTAGATATGGTCAGGTGGAGCACTTTTTGAAGGAGTGTCCTATATGGATGCAGAATATTAGGGATAACAAATCTCAGTCAGTCTCTTCAGCATCACAGGGTAAGCCAGCCTAGAGTAGTGCTACATTAGAGATAGGCGGGGGCACTAATCGTCTATATTCCATGGCTACCAGACAGGAGCAGGAGAGCTCACTAGATGTGGTTACTGGTATGCTCAAAGTTTTTACTTATGAAATTTATGAATTGTTAAACCCATGTTCATTATTGTGTCCATAGATGACATCCTGATCTACTCTCGTAGTGAAGAGGAGCATGCCAACCATCTTAGAATTATTCTCCAGACCTTTAAAGACCAGAAATTGTATGCGATGTTTTCGAAATGTGAGTTCTGGTTAGCATCAGTGATATTTATGGGTCATATTATTTTTTGTTAGGGCATTCAAGTTGATTCTCAAAAGATTGAGGCTGTAAAGAACTGGCCCAGGCCTACGACTCCAATATTGATGAGGAGGTTTTTTGTGTTTGGCAGGTTATTACAGGTATTTTATAGAGGGTTTTTCTTCTATCTCAACTCCCTTGACTAAGCAAACTCAGAAGAATATTAAGTTCACATGTTCTGAAGCTTGTGAGAAGAGTTTCCAAGAATTAAAAACTAGGCTGACTACAACTCTGATCTTATCCCTACCTGAGGGAATTGATGGCTTCATTGTATACTGTGATGCTTCAAGAAATAGCCTGGGGTGCATATTGATTCAAAAAGGCTAGGTGATAGCATATGCCTATAGACAACTTAATACTCATAAGAAGAACTATCCAACTTATGACCTTGAGCTTGTTGTTATGGTGTTTTCTCTCAAATTTTGGAGACACTATCTTTACGGTGGACATATAGATGTGTTCACTGATCACAAGAGTTTGCAGTATTTATTAAGTTAGAAGGAGCTGAACATGAGGTAGAGGAGATAGTTAGAGCTGTTGAAGGACTATGACATGAGCATCCTCTATCATCCAGGTAAAGCTAATGCAGTCGTTGATGCTCTTAACAGGATGACTATGAAGAGCACTGCACACATTGAGGATTGAAGGACAGAACTAGCTAAGGAAGTATATAGACTGGCATGCTTGGGAGTGTAGATTGAGGATTTTGACGAAGGTGGTGCAATTATAAAAATAGGCCAGAGTCGTCCTTAGTGGTGGAGGTGAAAGAGAAGCAAGATCAGGATCTTATCCTCCTTCAGTTGCAAGAAAATGTTTAGAAATAAAAAGTATTAGTGTTCACAAAAGGGGAAAATGGAGTCCTAAGATACCAAGGCAGACTATGCGTACCAAGTGTTGATGGTCTCAAAGACAGTATTATGGTTGAGGCTCATAACGACAAATATTCTATTCATCCAGGTGAAACAAAAATATATAGAGACTTGCGAGGGCTTTATTGATGGGTTGGCATGAAGAAGGACATTGCACAATTCGTGTCTAGATGCCCAAATTGTCAGCAAGTTAAGGTGGAGCACCAAAGGCTTTGTGGTATGACCCAGAATATTAAAATTCCAAACTGGAAATGGGAGATGATTAACATGGACTTCATAAAAGACTTACCCCGATCTCATAGACAACATGATTTAATATAGGTAATAGTAGACAAAATGATCAAGTCAACTCACTTTCTACTGGTCAAGACGACTGATACAACTGAGGACTATGCCAGACTTTACATTAAGGAAATCGTTAGATTGCATGGGGTTTCCATATCCATCATTTCAGATAAAGAATCCTAGTTAACAACACAATTTTGAAAGTCCTTTTAGAATGGACTTGGTACGAAGGTAAATCTTAGTACAACGTTTCATCCCCAAATAGATGGGCAGGAATAGCGGACCATACAAACTCTTGAGGATATGTTGAGGGTATGTGTTATAGACTTTAAAGGTAACTAGGATGATCACTTACCCTTGATTAAATTTTTCTATAACAACAGTTTCTAAGCTAACATACAAATGGCATGCACCATATGAGGCCTTTTATGGGAGGAGGTGTAAGTCACCTATTTGGTGGTTCAAAGTTGACGAGGCTAGATTGATAGAACCTGATTTAGCCCACCAAGATATGGAGAAGGTGAAAGTTATTCAAGAGAGACTAAAGATAACCCAAAGCTGAGAAAAATCTTATACCGATGTTAGAAGAAGATATTTGAAACTTGAGGTAGGTGATTGGGTGTTCCTAAAAGTTTTACTGATGAAGGGAGTTATGAGATTTGAGAAAGAGAAGCTCAGCCCTCAATATGTTTCCCCGTACCAGATTATTAAGAAGATTGGTAATGTGGTATACGAATTGGAATTGCCACAAGAGTTAGTTACACTATTCATCCAATATTTCACATTTCTATGCTTAAGAAGTGTTTGGGAGACCTCGCACAGGTTGTTCCTACAAAGAGTATTGGAACTAAAGACAGTTTGTCATATGAAGAGATCCTGATTCAGATTCTAGATCATCAAGCACACAAGTTGAGGACCAAGGATATTGCTTCTGTTAAAGTATTATAGAGGAACCAATTTTTGGAAGAAGCCACAAGGGAAGCTGAAGCAGACATGAAAGCTAGATATCCTTACCTATTCGTGTTTTCAAATGATGAGCATGAAGGTAATGTTCCTTATCTCTATCATTGCACTGAGATACATCCCTAATTATGAGTAGTAAGTTATTTGAATAGTTTCATGTTGATAAACTAGTTGTGAGTAGAAGACTTGCTTAATAATCCCCAACTCCATCTCCATTCGAGGACAAATGATCCTAAAGGGGAGATAATATAACACCCCTCATGTTTTTAGGCTTGGGAAACGTAAAGATAGAAGTTTTGCTGATAGTCAGAATTCACAAGCTGGTGTAAAACCCGTATGGGAACTTAAGAGCCATAAACTATCTCGTGGAAACTAACCAGTGAAGGAGAAAATTGAGGAATTTATAGAACTTGACTTACGAGTTAACAAATGAGACGTATAATTTTCTACGACTCGTAGGGTGGTCTCGTAGGAAGAAGCCTTGAGGAGCCTAAAATTTGTCTAAGTCTGGGATTACTTCACGAGAGGGTTTACGACCTGTAAGTTGATCTACGAGCCGTCTGTATGTTCGTAGGATGAAAGCTGAAAATTCTAGTAGATCCATTTTTATGACCCCCTAATCCATGATATATTTTATGAGCCGTAAGTCAATCCACGGAATGTAGAAAGGGTTTCATGGATGGCTCCGACAGTTTAAAAAAAAGGATATTTTCTTCCTTTTCCATTCTTTTTAGCCTAAAACCTATCAGTTTTCGTAAATCTCCAAACAGGATTCATTAACGCTCAAATACTCTCCAAACTCATGGCGTAGTTTTAAGAAGACAAAGGCTAGGTCTTTCAAGCACCTTCATCAAATTCTTCAAGAAACTACTTTCTTGAGTTGACCTATTTTGAGTTGATATTATTCTACCTTTACATGTTTCATTCTGCCATTTTACATACTCATATATTCCACATACTGACGTTCATTTGGGTCTGTATCTTTTCATGATGCAGAGTCAAGTACTAGTGATCGATCATCAACAAGCTCTCCGTTGAGAACCTATCTACATTCAGTTGATTGGTGAGTCCTCCCATACTTTCGGAGGATACTAAGTTTCTTTCTAGCTTTGAGTTTAGACTTATTTCATCTTATTTTGAGGTAGTCATGGACCTGTCATTGGCACTAGCTAGTAAGATGTTTAGAGGCTTCATAGACTAGACTGTCGAGTTATGATTGGATGTTATTTTTGCTAGTTTTCACTCATACTAGTCTTACTTAGTTGATGGATAGATTGTTTAGCCTTTGGCCTTGATTATCATATTTTCATTTCATTTTGTTGAGTATCCTTTATTATTGATGTCATCTGCTATTAGAATGTGATTGAACAAATGTGATGAGGCCGAGTGGTTCGCTCGGGGGCTAGCAATAGTCTCTGAGTGCCGGTCACGCCAAGGGTACCCTCCCAGGGCGAAACAAGTAACAAAAATTGTATATATGTTATTAAGCTTTATTTCTACAAATTATAAAAAAAAAAAATGAAAATATGGATAAGAAATGTGGAATGAAATTGATTAAAATTGAATTCACTAAATAATTTAAAAGGTTGAACAATTCATAAAATATAAAGTGGATAAGAATAGTTGATTCAACAGTTAATTAGAAATTTTACAAATTAAACAATTAATTTAAATTACTTCATTTGTTCTCATTTATCAACTTATCTTTCAGTCATTGCTTGATGATTTATTTTTCACATGAATCGATATAATGCATAAATCAAGTTGCTAATATAAGAATTTAAATTTCTTTTTGATAACTTAACTTTTAGTAGAAAAAAAAGAGAGGAATTTTTTATGCCTTGAATTTTGAAGAAATGTTTATCATTTTGAAAATGCATGTTACCACTGTTTTATTTGCATCATGTGAATTTTTCATTACAAAAGATTTATGAGACTTAACTGTGTTACACCAATGAAAATATATTTAAATTTAATCTATTTATTTAACTTGCTAATATATGTAGTCAAATCTTTAAATTAAGGGGAGATATATAGATAAGGGAAAATAACAATGGTTGTAGTTCATTTTTTATTTGCATTGGACGTAACACTACAATAAATAAGGAATTTTGCTCTAATTAGTTAGCAGCAATAACTTTCAAGGTGATTTAAAAAAAAAATGTATTCATGATTATCAGAATGAATGTTGAAATTGAATTTAAATTGTATTGGGATTCTAAATTTTTATATATATTATTCATGTCTCGTGCTTGATTATTATTTGTTTTCCGTACCATTTATTATTGTCTCTAGTTCAAGAAATTGTTATTGATTTACTGTGTAGTGTGTGTTCATACTTGTACCTTTCTGATATACAATATAGGCTTGATTGTTTTTTTTAGTATGTTCCTTGATAGTTTACACCTTATATGGTGGCTTTGGTGACTAATGGTGGACCAGAGTTATATCTTCGAGTTCATGCTTGTATCTTTCTGATTACACCTTACTGTGTAGTATGGATTCATGCTTTGTTTACTTCTACTTTTTCAAAATGATTTTCTAATTTTCAAAATAATTAGGTGTCATCCGTCGACTCATATTCAAACAAATAGTCAGGTTATGAGACATTTCTATTCAAGTTTAAAAAGGGATCACAATAGTACTGATTGATAGTTTTATATATAATTGATTATGATGAATTACTATTGTATGAAATAATGTAGCATTTACATTTTATATCACAAAAATAAAATAAATTTGATTGTGAGACGCTTCACATCGAACCACAAAATAAATTTAAAACAATCGAAAAAATTAAAAGATCTTATTTTTATTAATTTGATATGATTTATAGATATACACTATTTACTTAATTGATTTGATTTGATAAATTAAAAATTCGAACCAACCGGACTAATGCATAGCCCCAAATAAAGTTATAAATTATAGGGAAAGCAAATTGTTTGTTAAGAAAAAGTCTATGTAGTGTCTCAGAATTCTTAATTCTGAAGGTCACATGATTAAATATATACTTAAATGATTCACACTTCATACAAAACTCTCTGTGGCCAGGAAATTTCTGTGGAAAGCAATAGGATTATATATAAAGACATAATAATATTTAAAATAAGGAACTTCGTAAAATGTTTTTGAGGTAAGGTTCAATTAATAGTTGTTAAGGTCTTTTTAAAAAAGTAGAATTATATAGAAAGACCTAGTACGCAGTCTTTAAAATAACATAGTAAATGTTTTTAATAAGGTTTTCTTTATATCCACGACTCAATCTTGACACTTCAAATTAAGGGTGGAGTGATTCCACCATTGCACCTAATATCGGCTCAACAATGTTAATAAAAAGGCATGTGCATTAGACCTCCAAATTTGAACGTTCCATTTTTTAACAATAATAAGTTACTGACTTATTTTATAAAAAAAATATTGAATACTACACATAAAAAAAAGTAAAGTTTTCATATAAAATAAAAAAATTATTAAAAAAATTAATTTTGATTTTAGATCATTAATATTCTCGAGTCCCTCTGATCACAATCCAAGTTGATCAATAATTTACAAGAGCTAACTTGGACAAAGTTTGTCAATACGGAATTGTTACACGTTCTAATGTCAGTAGCACTGGTCTTGTCACGCGGTCGCGCAACTGACATTCTCGTCGCATGACATATTATGCGGACCACATACGTTGGTATGAGTTCAGTGGTAAAGTCAAATTTTTCGTCAAGGGTGTTCATACTTTAGGACAAGTAAGAAAATAAAAAAGAAAATCACCCGTCAGTTGTGCTATCTTTTTTAAATGAAAGATGCTATCTTTTTTAAATGAAAGAATAAGGGAATTGAAAAACAAAATGCCCAAGAGAGGGCTTGAACTCGAGTCCTTTAGGTAATAATTGCACACACTTAAATAGTGGATTACTTTCCTTACCTTGTCAAGGTTGTTCAGAAATTGATATATTAACAAAAATATCGATATTCAATATATATACTCGCAAAAAAATTCTGACGAAGGTTGTTCATCTGACCACCCTTCGCTAGCCTTAGCTCCGCCCCTGTTGGTATCAGGCCACAAAATTCTTCACATTCTAGGAGTTCCTAATGATTTAATTCATATACAAAGATCTTCACATGGTAATTAAGGAATTATTTTTAATAACTATGTAACATTGAAAATCATTGAGTTCGGGGTTTATATGCATTTAAAGAATGACTCAGCTCATAGTTTGAAAATTCGGGTGTTATAGGAAGGGTTGACCCATTTTGATAACTCTACTCATGTTTCAAGAGACATTTCTCGAATTAAATTTCAACAAGTTTATGTGTCCTAGCATAATTATTTGCATTCTAGCATAAATGTTGTGTTATTTATTATTCATTTAAGCAACATAGATTCTGAAATGCTTCCGTACGTTGTGCATATATTTTCCAATATTCATACTTCATAAAAATACAATAAAATTGGCTATGAGACGCTTCACATCGAACCATAAAATAAATTTGAAAAAATTAAGAAACTGAAAGCCCTAACTTTTATTAGTTTAATATGGTTTATAGATAGACTATCTGCATAACTGGTTTGATAATTTTTAAACCCGAATTATGTGTAATCCCAATTAAAGTTATAGAAGTAGAGAGTGTGAAAGGAAATTATTGTCTGTAGTTAAGGGGAAAAAAAGTCCTTCGTGGAAACTTCATTAGATCGGAAAGGAAAATAAAGAATTTCGCGGAAGAGTCCCTGAATAAAATAATTGTAGAACAAATCTATGTAGTGATTCATAATTCTTAATTCTAAGGTTGACACTTCTGTGGATAGCAATAGGATTATATATAAGGACAGTAGTCTATATAATGACATAGTATGTAGTCTATAAAATAGTAGCAATAGGATTATATATAATCACATAGTAGCCTATAAAATAGTAGCAATAGGATTAATATAATGACATAGTAGCCTAATTAAAATGTTTTTAAGGTGAGGTTCAATTAATAGTTGTTCGTATTTTTGAATTATATATAAAGACATAGTACGCATTCTTTAAAATAACGTAGTCAATGATTTCAATGTGAGGTTTATTTAACATGTTAATTTAATACTTGGTCAAATAAATACAAAACGTTCAAAGTTTGGTGTTCGGTGCATGCATTGGAGCCTCAATTAAATCCAAATGGTACACTGCAGGATCTATTTGGAAGTGACTCTCCATATCCAAGTCTCAGACTCAAGACCTTTGATTAACAGTGTAACAACCCTATCACTAGAGTACAAGCCATGTTGGTCAAAGGGATAGATTATACAAGAGCTTACTAAGTTGGTCTAAAGCTTGTCAACGCGGAGTTCTAATGAGTTTTAATGCTAAAAATAAAATATTAGCTAATGAAGGTAGTATAATTGAAAGAATTTGTAATACCCCTCATGTTTTTAGGCCTAGGAAACTGAAAGATAGAAGTTTTCCTGATAGTTAGAATTCACGAGCTAGTGTATGACTAGTATGGGAACTTACAAGCCGTAGACTGTCTCATGGAAACTGATCAGTGAAGGTAAAAATTGAGGAATTTCTAGAACTTGACTTACGAGTTAACAGAAAAGCAGTATAATTTTCTACGACCTGTAGGGTTGTCTTGTAGGAAGAAGCCTTGAGGAGCCTAAAATTTATCCAAGTCTGGGATTACTTTATGAGAGGGTTTACGACCCATAAGTTGATCTACGAGCTGTATGGATGTTCATAGGATGAAAGCTGAAAATTTCAGTAGTTCAACTTTTATGACCCCCTGATCCACCATACGTTTTACGAGTCGTAAGTAAATTTACGACCCATAGAAAGGGTTTTGTGGATGACTCTGATAGTTTTTAAAGAAGGGTATTTTCATATTTTCTCACCCTTTTTAACCTAAAACCTATCAGTTTTCCCTTAGTTAAATTCCCAAACGTGATTCTTTCACTACATTAACGCTCAAACACTCTCCAAACTTAAAACGTAGTTTTAAGAAGACAAAGGCTAGGGCTTTCAAGCACCTTAATCAAATTCTTCAAGAAACTAATTCCCACAGATCTGTAAGGCCTACAAAATCTTCCTACACTATTTTATCATTGTGTAACTACTAGTTTCTCCAAGTTTTAAGTTATTGATTGAGAACAAGATTTCTTCATTATGAGTAATTGTTCTTATTTATGTCATTTTTAAAGAAAAACATGAAATTTACTAACCTTTACTACCATATTGAGGTCCTAAGTTGAAATACTATTTTTAAATTGTTATACTAGTTGAACCCTAAAGTTACTATGAAAACTTACGAATTATCAAGTCTTGCTTTAAATTCAAGAAAGTATTAGCATTAGTATTTTATGAACACTGGAGCATAAAGCCTATGATTTAGACAATATTGAGAAAAGTTAAGAGAAAGCTAAGTTGGGCTAAGTCCCAAAGAAAAGAAAAGTGATACTTTAAGAAAAATATCATTCTTTTAAGTTATGAGCATTATAAGAGTTATTTTGGGAGTAGTATTAAGCATTGATATGGGTAAGAGTAATAATAACTTGAACACATAAACAACGTGGCCAGCGTAGAACAGGATTTTACCAATGGTACGACTCCTTTTGCTACTGAGATGACCCAGTTTTGGGATTGATCCACTCCCCTAGTTTTCGTCCCTTACCCTGGCAAAGTATGAGACAACTCTGGTAGCGTGGGCAAAACACTGTATCATCACAAGGCTCATAGTGATGGTTGTTGGTTAAAGAAACTCTCCAAGCTAAAGTAAACTTATTCTTACATACAGAGTTTCAACATATGTTTTTACTTTCCGCCTACGATTTATCTATTATTTTGCTATCCTATTTTGAGACATGTTTTAGCTACTTTTGAGTATAGTACTATATCCTAAGTTCCTGTCTTTGGCTATTTTACATGCTCATACATTCCATGTACTAACGTTCTTTGGACTTGCATCATTTTATGATGCAGATGCAGGTGATAGAGTCCCTCATCAGACGCTCCGTTAAGGACCAATATTTCATCTACCCATCGGTGAGGCCTCTTACCAGCCAGAGGCTTTGGAGTCTTTATTACTATTTTAGTGCTTATTTTTAGTTGTGGTTACCGTGGGGATGTCACGATAGTTATTTCAGATGATCTTAATCAGAGGTTCCATAGATTGGATGACATGAGTTTCAATTTTTACTTTCAGTTATTGTTGGGATATTCCCCCTATTCAGTTGTTTAGATTATCGCAGTATCTCTAGCTCATTCATCTAAGCCTATCATTTATTAGTTAAGTCTTTCGCTGAGTAAAGTAGCTAGGCCAAGTGGTTTTCTTGGGGGTAGAAATAGTTCTAGGTGCTAGCCACGTCCAGAGTGTAAACTCAAGGTATGACAAACTTGGTATTAGTGTACGAGTTCAAGGGTCCTTGGGTGTCAATGGAGTTGTGTCTAGTAGAGTATTAGTGTGAAGCGCACCACATCCATAATAGGGAGGCTACAAGGCATTAAGAATTTTCACTATCAATTATTATTCTATTTCATACTTCAAAGTCTACCTCAGTTTAGTCCATTATAATTCGTGCGTTCACTCATTATCTTTCAGATCATGCCTCCACGTAGAACCAGTAGATCATCCCAGGCAGAGGACGCCCAACCAGGAAAAATGCAAACCAGCCTAATCCATAAATTCCTAAGGGACCTAGAGGTCCAGTTGTTCCCGTAGAACAACTGCCACAAACGAATATCTCTAATGCTGAGCTCCGCTAGGCCATCCAGAATTTGGCACAAAACGTCACCACACAGGGAGGTCGACAGGGGGAGCGCAATCATAATGGTGCAGACACCACCAAGTTTCGTGAATTTCTGAGGATGAACCCACCCGAGTTTACGGGGTCTGATGTGAAAGAGAATCCTGAGAACTTCATTGAGGTGCTCTAGAAAGTGTTTCTAGTTATACACACAGATGATGCAGAGCAAGTTGAATTGGTTGCCTACTAGCTCAAGGGAGTATCTAGACTCTGACTTGATCAATGGAAGGGAGGAACAGTCGCAGGGGAGTATAGCTCAGGGATTGACTCGTTAACCAGTTTGTGGTAAGTGTGGCAGGTCTTATCCAGGAGAGTGCCTTGTTGGCACAAATGGTTGTTATAGATGTGGTCGGGTGGGATACTTTTTGAAGGAGTGTCCTATGAGAAGGCAGAATATTAGGGATAATAAATCTTAGTCAGTCTTTTCAGCACCACGGGGTAAGCCAATCCAAAGGGGTGCTACATCAAGGATAGGTGGGGGCACAAATTGCTTGTATGCCATGTCCACCAGAAAAGAGTAGGAGAACTCACCAGATGTGGTTACTGGTATGCTTAAAGTTTTTACTTATGACGTCTATGCATTGTTAGATCCATGTGCCACATTGTCATTTGTGACTCTCTATGTTTCCATGAAGTTTGAGATCAGTCCAGAATGTCTTCTTGAGTTTTTTAGTGTTTTCACTCATGTTGGAGAATCTATTTTAGCCCAAAGAGTCTATAGGGGTTGTGCAGTGTCAATATGGTGCTAGTGGTTTCCTTCTCAATCACCTCCAGGTTGACATAGAACTCCCCAACCGCGGTTTCGTGAACATTGAACTTATGACAAGTGAAAATATGAGACCAACCTTGGAACTGCATAAGCTTGATCAATACTGAAAAGACGACTTTGCCTGTCACCCTCTTTAACCAGGTTCTTTAAGAAGAATAGAGCACTGGCGTACACAAATCTTTTTTAAGCGATGTCATCATTTAAAAGTTAAGGATAGTTCAAGAGAAAAAATTAACAGAGATTTTCCTTTAGAATAGTGAACTTTATGAAATAAAAATTTATTTGTTTAAATAATATAAAATTTAGATAAAATTTGTCTACTCATTCTTCCAAGTCAGTTGAAGATGGAACTTGAGTTGTTAAACTTGACTTTTTACCGTTGTATGTTTGGAATCTTTTTTAGAAAAATATCGCTCCATTAAATTTTGATTAAGATCATATAATGTGCACAATTAGTAATTTATGATCAAATAATAGATGATTGTGAATAATATAATAAATAATCCGTAGCCAATGAGTCATATACAAATCCAAAAATAAAATACATATATATAATTTAAATATTAATTTAATGAATTCTAATTTATTTTACTGTAACAAGTAAATAGTGTAAATAAAACCCTAGTAAATTATACCTATTGGGATTATATCCAAGCGTTCACTAAAGTATTATATTACAACAATGAACGTCATAAACACACTTGGTTTATAAAAATTTGCGCAAAGATATTTGCCGAAAAATTTCCAAATTGATTTTTAAATTGGTGGTTATACCACGGGCCTAC